>JAJPGS010000519.1:0-278083 GCA_028654335.1 Alnus rubra
GAATATTGTGGCTTAACAAGCATGTAGATGTAGGCTTGTTAAGTCGAACCGGCCACTTTAAATTTTAGTGTCATATGGGATTAGATTATTTTTATTTTGGAATCCTGAAATTTATTGTCTCAACAAATTTATCTCCCTTAGTTTGGGGGCAGCTGAGTTTTGTTAATTCTCTCGTACTAAACAAGAATTAGTAGGTCCTAAAGCTTGTTTTTTATGAATGCAAAAGCAAAATGTAATTCATTGGTTACAGTGAACCTTCATATTATGCAAGGTAAATAAGATTAGCAATTTGTGTATGTATTGTAGAAAAAGCTTACGATGTTAATCAGTGTTCTATATATTGGTCAGGACTAGAAATATATTTCACATTCTTTAATGAAATGGTCGGGAAAGACATGTTCCTAAACCAACCGATCTTGTTCACTTCATTTTGGACATTGATAGTATGATTATCTTTGTTTAACCATCTGAATTAAGGATGGCATTTACGAGCCAATTCAGCCATCATATCTATATGTAGATATTATCAAACCATATTCAGCTAATGTGATTTAGGGATGTCTTCTGTTTTTAATTTGAAAAAAATGTTTTGATATTACATAAGAGTTAAAAGTGGTTTTGTATTTTTAAGAATGTTTAATGTTTTGGTTGTTTGTTAATATTTTTATTTTAAAAAATACAATAAAAGGCAGATAACAAAGTTTTATCAAACAGAGCTACTAGTCCATCAAATAGATTAAATTGGAGATTTTCTTCATACCAATTTTTGACATCCATTGTAAAAGTATTTTTAACCCTTCTCACCATCAAATCCTTTGCCAATAACCGTGTAAGTTAAGTAGAAGTGTTTATAATAAATGAGATGCTCCTTGCCTCGGAGAGATTTTCCGTCATAGAAAAAATGAACAAATTTATTATATTATTTGATAAGAAGAATAACATTTTTATTTTTATTTTTTTATTTGAGCACCACCACCAAAGGGTCTCTCCCAGTAATTGAGGGGCATGATGGGCTCTCTTTTGGTATCATCACAAAAAGATTACTGGCCCTAAAATTTTAAGAAATTTGTACTTTGTATAAATTGTTTGTATACTAAACTCAAATGTAAGAATAATTTTGAGTGGGAGAAAATCAAATGGCTAAGAAATATATGAGAAAGCCTATGGTTGTGGTAATGGAGTTGATTGTCCTGATAGTGTCTCTAATGCAAGTTAAAGACCTTACCCTACCCTCTTGCTGTCTTCTTCATCCATCTCAACTTGACTTTCTTGATGGCTTATTATCTGAGTGCCTTCAAAATGAAATTGGAATATGTGAAAGTGAACATAGAATTGGAAGGCTTAAATTTAAGGAGTGTATTACTCGCACCATATTTTCAAGTGCTGTTATATTTATGTACCGAGCAAAAATTATAGGTCCTGAACTCAAAGTCTATGCTCTTGTTAAAGAGTGCATAAATTTGTGCTTTCAAAAATCTGAAGATCCCAACATCGATCAAGTAACTTGTTTATTGAATTGTTATGATGAGCGTATCAGGAATAGAAGCATTGACATGTCGTCTATATGCAGAACCAATGAGCTTCGAGGTCTGCTTAATCATTCTCTAGTTCTGTTTTCTTTTTCTTCATTCTCTAGTTCTGTTTTCCCTGTTTATGATCTATTTTTTTTTTCAAAAAAAAAAAAAAAATTATCTGCATCAACATTTCTTGAGGCTAATTAATTATTTGCATCATCTTATTGTGTCTAAACATGGGTAGGAGAAGACATTCTCCAGTGAGGTTCTAAGAACAATTTCACCATCATCAAATTAACAGTCTTTCTCTAGAGTCTAGAGATATAGATATTGCTTTTCATTATCAAGGTCGATCTGTCCCTTTACAAGGATGAACGCATTACTTACTGCTTCAAAAATTAGAACTAAAAAACATTCTTTTGAATTCTTATTTGAATGAAAAGCTTATGCTTTAAGTAGAGATTAATTAAATGGTAAAAGTGATTAAAGCATGTTGTTAGAACAGTTTTCAGTCTGGTGACGTGTAGATCTTTGATTCGCCGTGTTCTTCATAGTCTGCAAATAAGAACAAACAATACGTCAAAGGGGGTGTCCCGACAACCCCTCTCCGATACCTAAGTCAGTGGATAATTTTGGAGAGTATTGAGAGTCGAGAATTTTTGTATATTTTCAGTATATAATCAAAGTGTGTTTTGTACCTAGAGTAGCGGCCTATTTATAGGCACATAGTTCTCAACCGGATTGTTCCACCTTCATGTCATGGCTGAATGAGACTCATAGTGGGATGAGATAAATGTTGAGTGGAAGAATGGGACACTTACTTCTCATGGGATAATGTATTTATCCCATGTGTTCCAAATATAGCCTTCAATGTGTTATAGGACTCTGTTAAGTCCTAGTGACTGAGCGGATTGGGCCAGCAAGATCAACTGGGCCCTGGTTCGGGTATAGGCCCATTTGCCTAGGGGATAATAATTTTCCCAACAGATACTCCTCGATTCCCATTGGCTGATTTGTTCAGCTAGTCAAGCATTGGGAATCTTCTTTTGTACTTACGGATGAGACTATTTTTGTTCGTTGATAATGAGGATTCAATGTTGATGGTCAGAGGCTTGTGACTTTTTGCATGTGGTAGTAATTTTGAATGCTCGAAGCTGTTCGCAGTTGAAGCCTTTCACTGGCCGTTGACAAATCGAAAGATCTCCTAGCTGCGTCAATACGACAATCTTTTTCATTTGACAATGTTCTACACGGGCTATCTCGGCCTCGGGATATTTTTGTCTCGAAATTTTATTTCCGTCTCGGGAAAGTTCCTGTTTTGTCTCAAAATTTTGCTTAGATTTGGAAAAAAATTTGTCTTGGAGACTTTTTCATACTGGAAAATTTTTCGTTTTGGAAACTTCTTGTCTCGAAATTTTATTTTTTTATTTTTTTTTGTCTAGGAGAGTTTTTTAGCTCCGAAAATTTTTCGTCTCGAAACATTTTGAGTCCCATAAATTTTTTTGTCTAGAAGACCTTTTTTTTTTTTTTTTTTAAGACTTGGAAAATTTTTTGTCTCATAGACTTTTTTGGACTAGGAAAATTTTTCATCTCGAAAATTTTCTTGTCTCGGAGACTTTTTTCAGACTTGAAAATTTTTTGTCTCGAAGACTTTCAGACTCGGAAATTTTTTTGTCTTGGAGACTTTTTTCAGACTTCGAAAATTTTTTGTCTCGGAAACTTTTTTAGTCTCCGAAAATTTTGTCTTGGAGACTTTTTTCAGACTTGGAAAATTTTTTGTCTAAGAAACTTTTTCAAACTTGAAAATTTTTCGTCTCGGAAACTTTTTTGTCTCGGAGACTTTTTCAGACTAGGGGAATTTTTTTGTCTCGGAGACTTTTTTTAGACTTTGAAAATTTTTTGTCTAAGAAACTTTTTCAAGCTTGAAAATTTTTTCGTCTCGGAAAATTTTCAGCCTCAGGATCTTTCAGCCTCGAAATCTTTCTGCCTCGGCCTCATTTTTTTTTTTTTTTTTTTTTTTTTTTTTTTTGTCTTGGGAAATTTTTCTATCTCAATTTTTTTGCCGAACCCTTCTTGTCATGGTTCATGGTAGGAAGCTTCTTAACGGTGAATAAGGTTCCTTGAGAGTTTTTCTTCGGATTCACGGGTCGAATCTTAGGATCGAACCTCAAATTTCTAGCATGTAGATCATATATGGTACTGCTACGTATTTCTTTTGTAGGGATTGTCTCCACTCAACTTCTTTACCAACACAACATTGGCTAGCCACTCGGAATAGTCAACCTCTCAGATGAAACTGGCTTGCAATAGCTTCTCCACTTCCTCATGTATGGCTTGGTTTATTTCTGGAACAAAATTTCTCCTTGTATGATTTTTTTTTTTTTTTTTTTTTTTTTTTTTTTGTGTTGTTGTCTCCCCGTATGGTTTTCTGCCATGACTTTTGCCGAAGTAGGGTCCCTGAAATCTATTAGAACAGATGTATATATGTATCGAATAATATAATCAGTTTGCATACCTAAGTCGATAGGCTGATTTCCAAGCAACTGTGGTTGTTGGCATTTGATGATGTTTGGATCCTTGGCTAAGGCTTTGGATGCTCGGACTGGTGTCGAGGCTTTAGTGGTCTGAGGCTTATAGCGGCTCGGGGCTTATGGTGGCCCGAGGCTTATGGCGGCTCAGCTTGTGCCGATGCCTTTTTGTGCTCAAATCGTGCTGAGTAATCTCAAGGCAGGATGAGGCTGTAGTGCTCGAATCCCCTCAACGTGATTTGAGTCATATAAGTTTCTCCAACTTGAATCAACGTGATTCGAGTCATATAAATTTCTCCGACTTGAATCCCCTCAACGTGATTCAAGTCATATAAGTTTCTCCGACTTGAATCCCCTCAACGTGATTTGAGTTATATAAGTTTCTCCGACTTGAATCCCCTCAACGTGATTCGAGTCATATAAATTTATCCGACTTGAATCCCCTCAACGTGATTCAAGTCTCGGCTCGAATCCCCTCAACGTGATTCGAGTCATATAAGTTTCTCCGACTTGAATTCCCTCAACGTGATTCAAGTCTCGGTTTGAATCCCCTCAACGTGATTCGAGTCATTTAAGTATCATCGATTCTTGTAAGGCTTCTAGCTGTCACCGAACGAGGCGACGTTAAAGCTCCTTTGTGTGTTGCATAAGCTCGGGGTAATGTAGCTTTTTTGCTACTGTATGTTCCCCCATCGTTGCGACATAGAATTCAAAAGGGCTGTGGAGAAGCTGAGAATCGTGGTAGAGCAAAATTTGGTAATGAAGCCCTAGACCTTGCAAGTAGTTGCCACATGTGAGTAAGCAACACAGGGTCTTCTGGAAGCTACCTGTCTTCCAAAGAATATTCTGGGTATTACCCATTATCAATGTCTATCATAATAGGATCCAATTATGTGAAACTATTTTCGTTTGGATCTCAAATGAACATTAAAGTTTTAAATATTCCGGGATGAATCCCTTATGAGTTTGTAATGATTCAAACCGTCTTATAAATATTGATAAAGCAGCAGAAAAATTAGTACAATCAGGGGAATAAATAAACGATGGAACCTAGTGTTATTAGGCCAAAGAAAGAAACTCTTTCCAAACGGCTTTAGGGAAGGAGTCAATTGCCGTGAATACAACATCAGTGAGCTCATGGTTGGTCTTCAAAGTGGCGTGTTCCAAACCTTTAGTTGGTTGCCATCAAAATTCTCTCGACGGGCTCTTGACTTCTGTAGCCAAGGAAGACCTGCATAGGAGAAGCTTGACAAAGTATGAGTATTTTGCTCGTGAGCGGACATTTTTTCAGAATTTTCCGATCTCGCTTGATAAAGACCTTTGGTATGAAATATTAGCCTCGCCTGTGTCTTAAAGGCACATAGGTATGCATATATGCACCAGAATCTAGCAATTAACAATTTATTAATGCAAAGTATGCAAAATTGCACTAAGATTCAATCATGCGACTTGATATAGTCTTCTATTTCAGTTTTCTATTTCACCGGGTTGGTACCCCCCAACTTTTATACTTAGCTGATTCTTAGCTAAGTATGAAAGTTTAGGATATTTGTTTTGTACTATAGTTGGAAAATTTTGTGGGTATCCCCTAATTTTTAGACTTGATGTGTAATCATTTTTATGTGTTGCAGTGAGAAGCTAATTTTAAATTTCACCGATCAATGCATGAGATATATTTAACTGTCTAAAAATTTATGAGTAGGCTAGCATAAACGAAAATGCAAATAGTGAACTTATCTCAATATTCTAATGAAGTTGTGCATTGGGGCTTCTCGAAAAAGACCTTTGAAATGTACCCTCGGGAAATTAGACCCTCGGTCGAATTTGAGCCTTTAGGAAAATTGGACCTTTGGAAAAATTGAATCCTTGGTCGGATTTGAGCCTCAATCGAATTGCTCCCTTGGCTCGGAATGTTTCCACAGCTCGAAATTTATCTTGGGTTCGGGATTTATCCTCGCCTTGGAGTTTAACCTCGGCTCGGATTTTATTCTTGGTTGGATTGGCACCTCGGTCAAATTGGACTCTCGGTCAAATTGGACCTTAGGCTAGGAATGCATCTTCGACTCGAATTTTCACGACTTCGAATTTTCATCCTCGGCTCGGACCTGTTAAAAGAATAAGTCTCGGGCCAAATATAGATTATCATAAGTAAATTTACTAGCAAAACAAAATCTTCCTATTCGGCATTTATCAATTGATGGGAATATTGCCTTGGGAAAGCAAAATGCCTCGTTTAATGTTCTAGCTGGCCTGTCAGTATATTTTGCCAAAGATATGCAGATAGATTAAAAATATCTGTTATTTCACGCACAGTCTCTGTTTTCTACCCATTCCTCCACGTGAGGCTAATGCCTAGGTAGACATACTATATGGGTTTGGCAAAAATTTTGAATTAGCAACTTACCTCGTATATTTTCAATGAAGATGAACCATCTTTGACCATTGAGGCATTAAGCTATTGTACTTGGAGTTTCTCATCTTGGACCCTTGATACATGCCACTCGGCACTCGGTATGGGGCTCCTCGGGAGAGTCCTCGAGACGTGCCTTTTGAAAGGTGGCAACTTGGGCATGGGCTCCTCGGAACGTGTCGCCTAATTTCCCTCTCATAGGTGCTTATATATGTTGGACTCGGAATGTTGCTTTTGGAGAAGCGCATGTTCCTCCCTGTAACCTTTATTTCTGCACCAAAGTATAAACAAAGCATCTTTGTGCGCCTTCACCGGGCAAGACTTTCTCCTTGAGAGAGGGAAAATAGACACCTTTCTTCTTTCTCCTCTTTTTTTTATCGAGTGTTAACAAAGCACCTTGCTGGTACTATAGATGAGTACATGCCTTGTTGTCAACAATTAATTGTGATTCTAGAAAACCTGATCTAGAGATATATCTTTATTGACTAAAAATCTGTTTCTAATAAAAGGAAAGGCATGGGCTAAGAATCTTTACGTGAGATCAAGGCTTAAAAAGTTCAGGCCAGCACTCATCTTTTATGAAGCCCAATAATTTGTCTTGTAGTGCCAATAAAGAACATCAAATATCAGGAGATCGAGAAGCACAATTCCAACTGATGTCTCAAATTTTGATCTTGTCTCATGTTTCTATGGTTTAAGAAGAGGGATATTACGCAAATTCTTACATGTTTGCAAGTTCAACATATATAGCAAAGTCTAGCAAATCTGCATACCAGTAATGTGCTATTTTTTTTATGAAGCATGATTGAATTTTATGAATCGCAATAAATAGTGATGTCTGCAAAACAAATCATGGACTTATATGTGAATTTGGCGAAGATGAACGGCATTGTCGGCACAGCAGTTGTAAGAAGATTTGCATGATTTTGAGGAGTTTCTCCTCATTCCCACATACGGCGCCAAACTGTTAGAATATTAAAACATTTTTCAGTCTGGTGACGTATGGATCTTTGATTCGCCGTGTTCTTCATAGTCTGCAAATAAGAACAAACAATACGTCAAAGGGGGTGTCCCGACAACCCCTCTTCGATGCCTAAGTCAGTGGACAATTTTGGGGAGTATTGAGAGTCGAGAATCTTTGTATATTTTCAGTATATAATCATAGTGTGTTTTGTATCTGGAGTAGCGGCCTATTTATAGGCACATAGTTCTCAACTACATTATTCCACCTTCATGTCATGGCTGAGTGAGACCCATAGTGGAATGAGATAGAGGTTGAGTGGGAGAGTGGGATACTTACTCCTCATGGGATAAAGTTCCAAATATAGCCTTCAAGGTGTTATAGGACTCTGCTAAGCCTTATTGACTGAGCGGGTTGGGCCAGCAAGATCAACTGGGCCCTGGTTCGGGTATAGGCTCATTTGCCTAAGGGATGATAATTTCCCCAACACATGTGATTGGAACAAACAGATCGAAAAAAGTGATTAGGCTGTGAATAAATATTATGCTGCTTTGAAATATCTTCCATTTCAGTTGCAGGTTTTTTTTTTTTTTTTTTGGGGGAAAAAGCTACATAGTAATATAGTATGTTAGTATGTTTTCAGTTGTCAAACCCGAAGGTTTGGTGTATCGATCTTATTGTGATTACAAAAACAAGTTTTCCACAAAGAATACCTGAAAAATATTGAGATTTTTAAAACAATAAATAAAATATTAAGATTTATTATTTGTTAAGAAGTAATATTTGCTTCACCATTTAGGATTTCACATTTATTTAACCCCAAAAATAAAAAAGAAAAGTCTCAAGTCTTCGTCGACGTCAACATTTTGGTAGATGGCAAGTCGTTATCAAAGGTGATGGGCAACTAAATGAGAAAGGAAGGTGCATGTGGATGGCAATTGCAAACAGCTGGAGAAGATGAGATTGCAGGCTTTCTTAAGCTTTAATTTCACACCAAAATCTGAGTCTTATTGATTGCAGGTGATGGACCTAGTGTCACTTACAATCAATAAATGTAAAATCAGTCTATGTAGTTTGTCTAATTTATAAATTGCTTCCGATCGTATTAAAGTGAATTTAGAAGTTTATAGGGTATGCTAAAAATACAATTTAGTTTTTGGAGTCAAATTCCGTTAAAATATTTGACAGATTCGTTAGGTGCACGACAGTGCCAATAAAGGGACGACACGTGTCACTCTTAATAATAAAAAAAAAACATTTGTAAATGTAAAACTTAAAAACTTATATATATATTAAAAAAAAAGAAGGTGGGGTGGCCTGCAAGCCACCATCAAAGGTGGTGCCAACCACCTCTCATGACTGGAGGTGGTGGACGCGTCAAATGACCAATAGCCAAGGCTTTGGACCAATGGCTATTAATACCATAATTAAAAATTTTAAGAACTATTTAAAGAGAGAAAAAAAAAAAACTTACAAATACCCATTTAAACATTATGTTACACTCTTGACAATGTGTTTTAAGTGATTTTTTTTCAGTTATTTCTTTTTTTTTAAAAAAAAAAAAATCATTTAAAATACGTCATGTTAACCTGGCTATATAATATATATGTAATAAATAAATGTGAAAACTAAAATTACTCTAAATTATTTTCTTTCTTCATTTTGCGATGGTGATGGACTTGTTCTTGATGTGTCAAATGACCTGTAGCCAAGGCTTTGGTCCAACGGCTATTAATACCATCATATATGATATTCTTACCGTCGTACAATTTATTACTTGTACAAAGAATATATTACCTAGTAAGACTGGAATCGAGTCAAGTCGAGTTATGAAATTTGTGTTTAAGTTTTATTCGTTAAAAGTTCGGGCGAGCTCAAGTTTGAGCTTGTTGAGTTTTTTGAATGAGAAAATTGAAAAAAAGTTGTTTGGTATAAGAAAAAAAAAATTGTTGACTTTTCTTCGTAGAGAAATGAAAAAATAAATAAATAAAAGGAAAGGAATGTGTTCATGGAAATGAATTTAAATTCCTATTTTTTTTAAAATAAAAAACTCATCTAAAAATATATTCTTGTTACTTGTTTGATTGCAAATACTGTTTAAATATTTCAAATAAATCGAGCAAATTGATATACAAAGTATATATGGGTAAAGGACATTTGTTAAACTTTTCTTTCCATTTGCTTTTGTTTTTTATTCTGAAAACAAAAACATTTATTAAAAAATAATCTAAACACAAAATAGTCAAAATTATTTTCACTTTTATATCATATTATAACACCTTTAAAAAAAAATTTAAAAATACATTAACAAACAGAATCATTATATTAACTTAGGCATGACAGATCCATTGTCCTCTTGTCTTAGGTGCAAGCATGATGTATATTGATCATTATTCTCAGTGTTGTTCTTAGTGTAAATGCTTTGTAATGGATGATCGAGTTGAAGCAATTAATGATGAAAATATTAATTTGTAGTTCGTTGGAGATATGATATTTCTTGTGACGATGTTTATTTTAGTTGATTTTTCATTGTATTGGAGTACTGAATAAATTAATAAAGTTAAAAATTACAGTTTTCTGGTCCAGACGTATATAAGTTCTTTCCTATACAAATACTTGAATGTTTAGTTGATCAAAGTTATTTGGGATTGAAATGAAAGTAATTGAAAATTTAATAGTGTGATACATACTTACAAAAAAATTAATAATAATAATAATTGTGACACATATATGATTTTTACATGCATTTTTTTTTATTTTCACATGTATTTTAAATAAAGCATGTGCATTTTACTAGTCTGTGTAGCATTTTTATTTTTGAGGAAATCGTATGTGTAGCCTTAGTGTGGCGTGCTCAAATGTGCATACTCAAATTCTCTCTCAAATTTGTTCTCTAAATGATGTGTCACAGTTTTATGTAATAAGATTGTATAAACCAATATATATAGATGTTTAACAACTTTGAGAAAGCTAGAAATTGAGTTGGTTTATATATATTATATATCATTTTAAAAAATGTGTCACTATTTCATAAGATTGTGACACCATATTATTTGAGGAGCAAATTTGAGAAATAAATTATGATTCTTCCCCCCCCCCCCCCCCTCCCTCTTTTTTCCTTGGTAGAAACTAGAAAGAGAGCTGAGAGCTTTGGATTCCGTTGCCGTTGGTTCCCGGCCTTGAATGTGGCCAAGTACGGTGGACTCCACTCAAAATAGAAAGCTGAGGACTGGCATAATGAAATTCATTTACTTTACTATGAGCAATTCTATCGGTTAAATTGGAAATGTTAGAATCAATTTCAATTTTGATTCACTACATTTTGAAATTACAATTTTTAAATTACAATTGCTATTTTTTCAAATCACACATTCTTAATTAGACCAAGAATTAGGGGTAAAAATGTAGGTTGATAATAACTGCCCGCATTTGTTGTCCACACATAACCGCTATCCGCTTGGGCCCTGTGAGATTCTACAAAAGATAAATGATAATGCATACCGGCTACGTCTTCCAAGTCATTTAAATGCCCCTAATGTGTTCAACGTAAAGCACTTGACTCCATGTTTTGTTGATGCTGACAGAGACGACTTGAACTTGAGGACGAATTCTTTCCAATCAGGGACGGAGCCAGAAGCTCTTATGACCATAGGCCAAAGGCCAAAAAAATTTGTTGGTAGGAGCCAACATGCTCAATTTTTTTTTTTCTTTATAATTTTTTTTACCTAATTTTTTTTCTTCTTCTTTGGAATTGAGGGGGGCCATGGCCCCTACCGGCCCCCTTAGTTCCGTCCCTGTTTCCAACACGGAGAGACTGATGCATGAAAAGATTGACTTTATGGTAAATTTATTTTATGCATGTGTGTTTTAGTTTTTCTTTTCAAATAAGGATTGAGTTTTCATTTTCCATTAAGATTATGTATTTCTTTTCTCATTAAGATTTCTTTTCATTTTTCTTGTTAAATTAGGAAGTACCTAGCCTATATAAAAGCATCTAGTCTTTGTTATTTTTCAATCAAGTTTTGAAGTATTAATTAAATTTAAGTCTTTCAGAGTTATTTTTGTGTTTGCTTATTTGGGATAATTACGATCTTTCTTTCTTATTTGTTATTTTCTATTTTTCTGAATTTCCTTTTTAATTTTCAATTTTTAGTTTTTGTTTCTATTATACGTTGTCAAAACAATTTTAATTCTGCTCGACGTCATTAACCTTCCCTCTCTTTGCATCTCTTCACTTCCCAACTGCCTTCTCCATCCCTCTCAACTTGATACTCTTGGTCGTGCTAGCAAATTAACTTATCGCCATTAAAAGAAACTTATTGCAAAGTGTAATTAGGAACTCATTCGTCGTTTTTTCCATCGATAATCACGGAACTTGTCTATTCAACTATTATGAAAAGCGCATCCACACTAAGAGGGATTGAGATGCCATCTTCTACAGAACCAATGAGCTTTGAGGTCTAGTAAAATATTCTTTTTTTCTTCATAGCTAGACATGGTTAATTTTCTAAAAGAAAGACTTGCTCACTTTTATGTTATCTAATTTATAGATTAAGCTTGTTTAACTACGATTTGTGTTGATGATTAGGTTTGAGGGATCTTGGACTTGGTGCATGTTGATATATAACAAATATTTGTTTTAAAGCACTGTTTTTTTATGTCCTGTTGAGTTATAATGATATGAAGATGTATAGACACTATTATTTGATATTATGTTTTGATTGTAATTTTGTTGTTTTGGGCGTGATGTACCTAGAATTGGGTTAGAAAAGGGGTGATTGGCTAGCCACCTCAAAAGCAACTGCAACCCCTCTGGTGCCCAAATACCCTATACCTTTGCCAGGCTCTCTTTCTCTGCATTCACTTACATTATCCCGGTCACTGCCGGCCAAAAATGCATTCGACTATACTTCAACCCGGCTTCGTACCCCAAATTTGATAGCTTTATAGCCCGATTCTCTGCCAAAGCGGGAGTTTTTACTCTTCTTAGCAATTTCAGCCCTTCACTTAAGGCGGATACCTTACTGAGAGAATACTTTATCAGCATCGAGGAAGATCAGATCTTGAACATAACCTTCACTTCGAGCGTTTCTGATTCACACGCTTTTATCAACGGAATTGAAATCTTGTCGATGCCTCCAATCTCTATTACACCCCGTCTGACGATGAGGGGATTCCTTATATCGGCCAGCAAAGCCTGTACCGCATCGAGAACTGCACTGCTCTCGAGATGGTATACAGAGTAAATGTTGGAGGCCGCTCCATCCCACTCTCTGAAGACACTGGCATGTTTCGGGAGTGGAGTCTGGACGACGAGTACTTGTCAGAATATAAACAACTTGGTCGAAGTATTTCGAACTCAACTATTGAACTAAAGTTTACCAAGATACCTGCGTACACTGCACCAGACGAAGTCTATCGAAGTGCCCAGAGTATGGGGCCGAACAAAACTATCAACAAGAGCTACAATTTCACCTGGGAATTCCCCGTAGATTATGGGTTGGACTATCTTGTTAGGCTACAGTTCTGCGAGATTCAACCAGAGATCACTCAGCCACACGACAGAGCATTCCTTATTTTCATACCAAATCAATCCGCTGAGGAAGAAGCCGAGGTGATAAAATGGAGTGGCGGAAATGGTGTTCCGGTGTATAAAGACATTTTTATATGGCAAGTGGAGCAACTATTGTATGAAAACGTCGAATATCAAGGAAATATATTCTTTAGAATGTCTAATTTTAATATAGGACCCATGATCTATTGCACATCCAGACGTATGAGTTATTATGGGACAGAAATACCTCTAGAATTTTTCTTGATGGCTAGGAAGCCTATTTTAGACATTAACGTGCACCTCTAACTATTGGGAGACACTTTAAGGTGAAAAGTTGAAAGGGTAATCTGCCACTCATCGTCAAAATCGTTTTCTTCAAATAACAATCATGGAGAGATACATTTCGTATTATGATCTATTAGACTCATCAAAGATCTAGTTGAGTTTAATAATCTCATCATGAAGTATATAGTATATAACAGTTTTAATTTGAACTGTCGTTTTTGAATGAACTGTCCAAAATGTCACAACACATACAAGAGAAAGGTGTAGCTTGCATGTTTGCAAGCCAAAAAGGAGGTTAATTGGCTGTTTCAGCCACCCTCAGTGGCCAAAAGGTTAGTTCAACCACTACCGGTAACCATCTCTATGACTTGCGCGTAGTGCAAGCTACCATTTCTCTCTCTTACATGATGTCCCATTTTAGACATATCATTTAAAAAATGAACAGCTTAGACTATCTTCAACAGAGTAGCTATTTTAACCAAAATAGTCAAATATGACTTTTTTTGTTTTTTTTTTCTTCTCCAGCAGAATGGTTACTTTAACCATTTTTCTAAATACATGAACAGTAAATAGTCAACATTGGCTATTCACTGTTCATGTGTTTAGACTTTTTTTATTAATTTTTTCTCTCTCCCTCTCTCCCTCTCCGATTCCTCTTCGTCCCCCTCTGTCACTCTTCGTCCCTCATCTAAAGACTCATAGTTAGGGAACAAAAATGGCCGCAATCACATGCTCGGCTCCCTTAATTCGCATCCCTCCTAATCACCGTACATATGTTCATGGATCGACGATGGGTGACGTCCGGTGGATGGGTCGACGCCAGTGAAGCTGGAGGTGGATTCCGTCGGGGCCCGCCAGATCCTCGACTCGTCTGGAGATTTTGGTGGTTTTGTGCCTTTTTTTTTTTATGGTTCAGCTGTGCCCTTTTTTCCAGTGGATCGGTCTTGATCGGTGCTAATCGGTGGTTCCGTTGCTCTGGCCGTGGGTGGATCGACGTCGTGTGTGCGGTGGTTGAACGGCGCTGATCCGGTGGTTGAGTGGTGCGGTATTGAAGTGCTACTCTAGTGCGGTGGGTGCTTCTTCTTTGTTGTAGTGCAGTGGGTTGGGGTTGGGGGAGACCGGAGAGTGAGAGCGAAACGAAAACAAAAATTAAAGAAAATGATTAAAAAATAATATTTTAAAAAAGTAGAGAGTGAACTGTTGGAGAGAAAATAGGATAAACAGTGTTACAGTGGTTAAAGTAGAGAGTTGTGCTTTTTTAACAGCTATTATAACTTTCATTGCTGAAGATGGCCTAGATTAGATCAAAGCTATTGCACCGCATTAATATATTTGGTATTACACACTATCAAAATCCGAACCTAAACTGCACTATGTTTCACAATTAAGAAACTTATGGGGAATATTAGGGTTGGCAAATCGTGTTCGCGGGTCGGGTTCGGGTCAACCCGACTGACCCGATTAGCTAAACGTGTCAACCCGAACCCGACCCGATTATTAATCGGGCCGTAACACGCGACCCGAATACGACCCAATTAATAATCGGGTGACCCGAACACGACCCGACAATCCGACTAATAATCGTGTCACCCGTTTACCCGAAACGACCCGAAACGACCCGACACGAGAAATCCTAATATTTAAGCAAAATTAAACCGAATAGATTAGAACTAAATTAAGTAATTAACTAATGTATCGAAAATTTAAGAAAAATGAAAAACCACTTGAATTCCTTATAAAAGCTGGCTCGCATATTTTCTGGTTATGTTGTTTGTGAGTGTAAGTTGGGTTTTGCCACCTTTAACTTGAAGACTTGAAGTTCCATCCGAAGCACCATAAGATTTGGCGAGTGATCTTATTTCCATATAATCTAGCATAGAGTTTTAAATAGTGCAAGGAGCTGCAAGTCCCAAGATCTAATACATTAAATCTATAGACAAATGTAAATCATTTGAACAAATTATTTATTTTTTTTTTCAATGAATAAGAACTTATATAACTCAGCAAAACCAAAGTACATACAGAGCCCCAGAAGACAAGGAACTCAACAAAAAAAGAGCCCAAAGAAACAAAAAGACTAAACCAGCAACTGGAACTCAAAACAAAATAGAAACATCAATATTCCATCTATAACAGAGGCTGATATTTTCCTCATTCCTCTGAAACTTCCCTATGCTTGCAAGCCTTTAATTTCTTTTTAATTTCTTTTTTCTTTTAGTGGGACATCCAGCCTTGTTGCTCAATAATTATCAAAATGAATGCCAAAGGACTTTATCAGGTGGCCTTCGGAGCCCGAGAGCTGAGGTGCCAAAGAGTGCAATATTGGAGGGGAAGAAACAGGGGAAGAAAAACCAGACCTTGGCAGTTGGCGCCAGGCGGAGATGGTGGGGATGTCGTAGAAGGCCGGTCTCCCGGTCTGGCCGGATGGCCCGGATGGTTGGCACTTGGCAGTCGCGCCGGTCGGGCTTGCGGAGTGCGGTGGCCGGTGGGCGGGCGTGCGGAGTGCGGTGGGCGGACGGGCGGAGTGCGGGCCGGCTAGGGTTCCAGTTCCTCCACCGTTTCGTCGGTTTGGGTTTCGACTTTCGAGTTCAGTCTTCAGATTTCAGTGTTTTTTGAGATTTTGATTTTCTCACTTTCGGGTTAGTCGGGTTAGTCAGGTTAGTCGGGTTAGCCGGGTTAGTCGGGTTAGCCGGGTTACCGTTAGACGCTTAGATTAGTTTTTTTTTTTTTTTTTTTTTTTTTCATAATCCTAATCGGGTCACATTCGTGTCTGGCGGGTCAACCCGCGGGTTGACCCGCCAGACACGAATATAATCGGGTCATAATCGGGTCAACCCGATTATGACCCGAACCCGATTACAGTAAACCCTAACCCTAATTTTCTGTGTCGTGTTCGTGTCGGGTTCGCGGGTCGTGTCAAAAATTGCCAACCCTAGGGAATATCAATCATCAAAGCAAAGCCCGACTGAATAATGAGCAGTTCTAAGTATATGCATAATTATCACATATTATGTCAACTCCATTTGAAGCTTGTTATGACTTGTGACAGACAAAGTGATTCATTATTTTCACTCACAACATGAGATCATTGTAAATTAGCAATTGTCTGTAATCTGAATCAAAGGAAATCAAAAGAAAAATAACTGCCACAAGGATAATAGGATACACTTCTTTCTTTTTTTCTTTTCTCGATAAATAAAAGGATAATCCATTTGCCGTCTCTCGCTTTGGAAGGAAATATTTGAAAATTTACAACACATGATTCTCCTCCATGTCCAGACCTCTTTTTCTCCTCATGCTGTTTTACCTTGCTGCCAATCCAAAAAAAAAAAAAACATAAAATATCAAAATCAATGAAATTCAGCTTAAGTGTCAATTCGAGCAGAAGTGTACATCAAAACACGGCGTCTATATATAGCAACAAAGCTATCACCAATTTAATCAATGGGTAAATGCAACCAGGATCCACCAGGAAACCACAAGGAAAGCATTTTTATCCACTTTCTGGGATTCGCTATGGAACGACATAAAGTCACAATAAATGCAATGTTGAACATAATTGTATGATTATCTGATTATTTACTTGTTCACAATCTAATCAGAGGATCCATCCCAAATGGCAACCAGAAGGCAGACAAAGCATAAATCAACTTAATACGCAGCACTAATAAGCCACAAATGTTCAGCACGTACCATATAACCACTTAAGTTGCAGGGCAAAAAGTTGAAACAAATGCTTACTATAGTGTAAAACTAGATTTTAATTTGAGGATTTGGCTTATGTGTTGCAGTTTTTTCAACGATCCAGAAACCAGATATGCAAGACTCCAAAATTTGATGGCAGTTATTCCTTGGAGCATAAATGTTGCACGTTAGGTAATCGGACTTTTTATGCACTAGCTATGACTATCTATCATCTGGTATAAGGTTTAGGGTTGAATGCTTGACACTCAACCAGACTTTTTTATTTTTTATTTTTCCGTTCTAAGTTTAAGCTGAAAAACTCACTCGTTTCTCTTCTTCCAGCTTGGCCTTGATGTAAGAGTAGGTTGCTACTCCAGCAATTGCAATGGCAGTTCCAATACCAGTTTGTGTTGAAATTTTGTTACCTGCCAAGAGCCATATGTTAGACATCATTCAGATAAAAAGTTCTTTTGGAAAGTAAAGAGCTAGCGGAAGAAAGGAAAAAAGAAAAAAGAGAAATAAAAAAATTACCGAAGACCAGGATTGAGAATCCAATCACAAATACTCGTTTCAACACGTTCCCAACTGCATGTGTAAGAGGTGCCACCCTCTCCAGGGTGTTGGTGGCCAGCTGTATTCAAGCAGTCAAAAAAGAGAACAGTTTTTTTCAGCTCATAGCATCATACTTAGTTAAAAATTACAATCAATTAATTAAAGTGAGGGCTACAATGAGAATGAATCCAGCAGTTGGCTTGGTAAGCAATTTGGATTCCAACATGGGGGAATCAAAGAGAGGGCTCATATAATTGCAAATAGGGGTGAAAATGCGAGCGGATAATAACCGCCCGCATTTATTATCCGTATATGCGGATGAAGTTAGCAAATATCATTATCCGCATATGCAGATACGGTTAGCAGTTTTATGATATGCGGATACGGTTAATAACTACATTTGCATTCCCTATATATACACTATTTTTCTCTTACTTATCAAAAAAAATATATATATATACACTATATATTATATATATTTAATTAAATTTACTGAAACAACATTGTTTTGAATTTGACAAGTTTAGGACATAAGGTTATGGTAGGTTTTTTTTCACTATCATCTCAAAGTCATACCTCACTATACACTTACTTTTTTGTTAAAAAAAAAAAAAAAATTATTTGGATAATTTAAATCTCGATTACTCTATAAGACAATGACTATCTATGGCTGATAAATATGAATTGTGTAACAAGTGAAATATTAATTTATTTAAGCTTGCATATAGAAATAACCGCATTATTTAATCTTGATAAATGTGAATTGTGTAACAAGTGAAATATTAATTTATTTAAGCTTGCATATAGTAATAACTGCATTATTTAATCTTGCATATAGATTTAGATGGTAATCCAAAACGTCTATTACCTCATATGCGGATAGCGGATAATAACCGCATTTAATAATCACGCGGATGTGAATAGTAATCGCATGATGCCAATAACTAAAAGTGATAACAGCATTATGCAGATATGGATATTGCTAATAACAGCATCCGCATCCGCATTTTCACCACTAATTGCAGGAATAAAATAACTTCTACACAAGCCATGCAGGCATCACGTAAAAAAGGATATGCAGGAAAAAAAAAAAATGTACCTGATTGTAAAGATGGTAAAACATTCCCACCCAAAAAAGGTCTGTGATGAACTTGGTTAGACCTACTTTCGCAATTGCATCATTAAAGCCATGCTTCAGCAGTTGAGGTCCCTCCAACTGTAAAATAAAATGAGGCCATGGAAATAACGGAAGACCTTAAAACATGAACTCTTATTTGGGTTACATACATCGAAATTCTAGAGTTGCAAGTGAAGTTCACTCACAATGATGGCAGGTGGAATACAGACAACGAGAGCAATGATGGAAATATAAGCATAGAGATTAGTACTATCCATGTCAGTCTGCAAAATTCACACATAAAAACAAGAAGCCCATTAGACAAGCTTTTGAGCCATTGAAGATAAACAACTCTCTAAACTCATTTAATAGCTTTGCATGATTAACTCAAGGTAAAAGAGTTAATTAAGAAGAGTTTCATAGAAGATAACCATGGCTTTCTTTGAATAGAGACTCCTATATGTAAAGGAGATATTGGAAATCATAGCACTAATGAAGCCAACCCAGTTGAATGACAACTCGGTCAATGATGCCATTGACACACCTGCATGACAAATCAAAGGCAAACTAATTACCATTAAAAGAAGAAAAGAAATAGAGGGTAGGTTAAATGAATACATGCTATATTTGAAAATTTTCATTTATTTTAGGACAGTACATTGTTATAGAAGGAGATTTATTTATTTAGGGTTAAGTACTCTTCTAGTCCCTGAATTTTAGAAACTTTATTTTTTAGTTCTTGAGTTTCAATTTGCATTACAGATGATATCTCAGTTTTTGAAAATGACCAAATAAGTACCTCGGTTAATTTCTCCGTCCAAAAACTAACGGACCGCCACGTGTCAACCTCTGAGGTTGACACGTGACACTATATAAAAAAATTAAAAATCTTTAAAAATGAATTAAAAAAAATAATATTAAAAAAATTGAAAAAAAAAAAAAAAAAGGGTGGCTGAGCCACCCCAGACCGGCCAAGGGGGTGGCCAGCCACCCCCATGGTTGCCAAGGGGGGTGGCAACCACCCCTTGTTTTTTTTTTTTTTCAAATTTTTTTTTAATTCATTTTTAAAGATTTTTAATTTTTAATTTTTTTTATATAGTGCCACGTGTCAACCTCTAAGGTTGACACGTGGTGGTATGTTAGTTTTTGGACGGAGAAGTTAACCGAGGTACTTATTCGGTCATTTCCTAAAACTGAGGTATCATCTGTGATGCAAATTGAAACTCAGGGACTAAAAAATAAAGTTTCTAAAACTCAGGGACTAAAAAGGTGTTTAACCCATTTATTTATTTATTTTGTTGATAAGTATGATAGAAGGAGAATTAATGTCATAAATCGGTCATCTGGTCAAGTGGTGCAATCTGTCTAGATTAGGGTATTTCAACTAGCATGATATGACTGAAACAACCACAAAAAAAAATAGAGGGAAGAGAGGTTACGTACCAAGAACAACAGGAGCCAGAGACAGCCATAAAGTTATAGGTATTGATTGTCCAAGTATGAACTGAGAGGCAGCAGCATTGAAGAAGGGCTCAAGAGCTGAAACAAATCAATATCATTTCAGTGGAAGAAACTTGTTTTTTTTTTTTTAACACAGGTAAAATCTGTGCAAGAGCGTCGAATTTTCTATCACCTTTAATTGTATGAGTGAATGAGACAGCAACAGCTGCAAAAGAGACATTGCTTGTCACGTGGCCAAGTGCATGACACACAGCAACAGGGACGAGCAGCTTCAAGAGGTTTGAGTCCATAGGCTACAAAGATAAACACCAGTTACATGGCAAGTACAATCAGCGCAGAAAAAAGGTTTTCAAATTCTATCATAAAAATCGCGACGAATTCATATAGAGATTCGATCTGCTCATAAAAATTAGCCTTGGACATAGTCACAGTCCTGCGGATCTCAAATAAGTAACCACCAAAAAACATCGGACCGGCAAATGTAAACCGGAGAAATATGAAATTATATATGATAAACGGCTCAAGACCTATCGTTGGTTTAGATTTGCGATTTACAAATAATAATTTGAAAAAATAATTTTTAAAAATTTAATTAAGCGTTTGATAAAATCGTAATTTGATCTTTAAAATTACATAGTAAACATTTAAAATTTTGTGTTTTTAAAACACCACCTAATTGTCTGCAATTTAAAAAAATAATATTTTTACGTTTTCAAATCATAATTTTGTAAAAATATAATTCCTAAAAAATTTATTTTTACAATTTAATTTAAAATTACATTTTTTTACCTGCGAAATCGCATTCACACTATATAGTAAAAACTTCTGATTTTGTTTTTCTTAAAGCTTATATTTCAAATTCCCAAGTCTCTCGGACCAATTAAAAAATTCCCTAAAACAATTATAATTATCAGCGGGCAGAGATAGAGAGCATTTAAGCGTGACATGACCCATCTAATGAAACAAACATCCCTCAATTAATTGTTAGAATGCAAGTGGGCTTGATGGGTTTCGCTTACAGCGCGCTTGGGAAGGCCCACGGTCCAGCTCACCAAACAGTATATCACCCCGACCAACAAGTGTATAACCGACACAAAGCTGCACGCATCAGAAACCAACTATCATCGGAAAACACACTAATGTATGTACACCCCTAAAGTTGATCACATTTACAATCCTACCTAAAATTACACGTAATTTATCTAAAAATGCTGCACTTACTAGGGGTACGGGAAGTAATTGTAGATCTTCTTGTTGAGGATGTTGAAAATCACGTTCAGGAAATACCTACAGGAAGACAATAAGTTAGATATCTTATTGTGCGCCACCAGCGCAGGTTAGAGAGTGCACGTGACCTTACCACATGAAGAAGAAGAAGCCCGTGACGAGAGCCGGGTACTTCTCGAAGAACCCGACCGGAGCGATCTTCGCTTCCCTGTAAGAAACACAATCGAGTCAGAGAGAACAGACCAAAGAGAACTACCACTCGGCCGAGTCAGAACGGAGGAAACGGACCTCACCCGGCGGAATCGCTCCCTTCGGCTGGCGACGACGAAGCCGCGGCGCAGACGCGGCCCTGCCTCAGAATCTTAGTGCTGAGGCTCGAGCTCTCGAGCAGCAGAGCCGGTCGGAGCTGCCTCCCCCATATCACGTTTCCGCCCTCTCCGACGGCTCCGATCGGCCGCGCGGAGACGAAGCTGACGCTTCCGTTGGCGCCGCTCTCTCTCTGCGGCTTTCGGAGGTGGGACAGAGGAGCGAACGTGGCGGCGCGTGACAGCACTCGCGACTCCATGATCAGAGAGAGAGAAAGAGAGAGAGAGAGAGTAAGGAAGAGAGCGAAATGTGCTTGTGGTAACTCGCTGAGTTCTTATTCACGACCAGAGAGAGGGCTTATCCTGCGCCAAAGTGGATAACTTGCCCCAGGTAAGCAATGCGGACCGTTTCCATTGTGACAAGCCGAGCGGTTAATCAACTATTCGATTCTTATTCACTACCTCGCGGGCCACACTCAGAAAATACACCCACCTGTTGATCACCTAGAAAGGAAATCAGGGTTTAGGAAAAAGTTTGATCGACGGTACGAGAGCGTTGGGGGCAAAGAGTATGGTAGGATGAGGAGTACGTGTCAGTTCGTGGTCCAACCGAAGAGGGTTCAGGAAAAAAGATATTATTGATATTGTGGCTGTGGACTGTGGAGGAGGATATGTGGGCCCGTCTTATCCCCAGCGAAAGGCCTGGGAGGGAGGGGGGCTTGTCTTGTCCAATCGTGGTGTTTTTGTTCAATCCCTTATCGTCTTTCGCTATTTTCTTTACTTCGTGAGTTTTTTTTTTTTTTTTTTTTTAAATAATAATAAAAAAAAAGACTATCGTCAAACATTATATTCAGCTCTAATGTATACTATGTAATGAATGACATTTTATTAACTTTTATTTCAAAAGCTTAAATTTATAAAAGATTGTGATTTTAATTAGATATAAAATATTTAATTAAAATAATAAGTAAATTATGAAAATAGAGTTTGAATTCCTAATCTTTACTCAGATACTAAGAATTTGAAAGCATAAACTCATAAAAAATATTAAATTTTTATAAAAAAAATCATAAAAAATACAAAGGTTTTTTAGGATAAATTTTTTCTATAAATCGGTTTATAGAAAAGTTTATGCAAATCATATCTCATATTGACACGTGCCTATTATAGCATGTGAGAACGACATATTGTTTAAAAGACACATGTTACTTTTACATGTGAATTGTAAAAAAATTATATTTTTTATATTTTATATTTTATTATTCAGTGTTCCATGTAGCCTTTCTTTGAAGAGGTATTCATGTGATAATACACAGCTAAAGAAAGGCGATTGTCATCCGTGAGGTAGCTACCCACCTAGAGAAATATGGATGATTTGTTGCATGCATCTCGTTGAATTATCTGTACACGAATAAATTGATGAGGGCAACTTTCCTTTAACTAAAAGAAAATCAGGCCGGCCTTAATTATAATAGTTACAACTTATTTAATTATCATATTTTCTTGTCTCAAGAAGAATAACGTAAATATCGCTCCAATTTTAAGCAATTATCTTTTTAGATGTTTTTATTTTCAATAACATTGATGCGGAGATAAATATGTTGAGTATTAAATTAAATTATTTAATTTATTATTTTTTACCAACTTAAACTTTTGAGATAGGTTACAATTTAACATCACATTTGTCAAGAGAACGTGTAGCCTGTGTACGCTTAAGTAAAATGGTGGGCACCACATATTAAAAAAACAAATCTATAGTGTATAGGCTTAAGATAGTGTGTGTGGTATTAAAAAGTCAAGCAACAAACTTAATTAAACGTTACGTTTAATAAAGGGTATTATGTGTCATTTGTCACTGTCTTCTCCCTTCTCCTCTAACCTAAACCTAAATCTAAATCAAATATAAAGGCTGAAACTGAAAGGTTTAAATTATGGTAGAGTTATAAATTGTTGGTTTCAATGACTTAAGTCATAAATCTCAGTATTTCTGAAAAATAATTTACCCCTTAATGAGTGATTGAGGGTAGACAACAAGGATATTAAAAAAAAAAAAAATTACAGGGAGTAAAGAAAATTTTTGAAAGGTGAGAGGGGGCACTTACCCCTCTCGACCTCTGGCTCCGCTCTGATCATGAGAGGTAGTAATTTTGTTGAGTAATGTTATATACTTATTTTTATTGTATAAATGTTGACATGCCAATCATAATTAATTCTTGGTGTTTTTTGTTTTTTTTAAAAGAACTAATCCAAAAAATGATTGAAATTGTCACGTTAGCATTGTGAGATGAAAATGTAGTTTATAGTATTACTCAATTTTGCCACACATGAATGTGGAGATTTTTTTGGAAATTTCAGTGGAGATGGGAGTTTCATAATGCCCTTATATTTGGACAGCTAGTTAAAGTAGAACTTATGTTTCCTTTTATTCCTAAAATGTGATGTACCTTTTAAAATTATAATTGGATCTGAAATTGATTATTATTGGATTTTAATTTAATAATTATTTTAAAAATCATATAATATTTGAAAGGATAAAAAGGGAACATGAATCCTATTTATAGGATTACTCTTTCTTAGTAAGTGGAGATGTCGAGTTGTTTTTTCAATTGGACGTAAGCCCGAGAAGGATGAAATGAAGAGGAGCCGGTTCCTTATCCAAGAGAGGCAAAATTGTCAAAAAATAATAATAAAAAAAAAAATTGAAATAATAATTTTACCCTACTTAAAATAAGAAACCGACACTTCTCCATTTCAAATGTACTCGATAGAATCCGAATCCACGTAAGCTGGATGCCGTTGTTAGAAGCCCAAGTAGCCCACCAAGCTCATACTCCCAAAAGACACCAACGACTATTTCCCCACCTTGACCATAGTTGCAAAGCCCAATGAAGCGCGTGCTCCTTCGTTCGTGCCTCTCCCTCTCTCCGTGCCTCTCGCTCTAAAATTAAAACACTAGACTGCCTAACCGAGTCTGGCAATGGCTCCGAAATCTTGAACATTTCTCGGGCATCATGGTTACGATTTGCTGTTGGGATCAGTTGCTGTGTTCTAGATGATCACGCGCGCGGTCTCGTATGCCAAGGTTGAAGAAAGTTCCAACGTTCAGGTAGTCTTACAAATAGCTAGTGTTGAAGAAAGCGTCACTGCGGCCGCCACCTGCTTGATAGAATGCGTAACAGAGTTGTATTTACCATCACGTTGACACACACAGATACACTGTTTAATAAAATTGGATATTAGCTCGGTTTATTGATTTGTTTCTAAATAGACTATTTGGCTGCTTTATCGGATAGTAGAATAGAAGAACACTATCTTCATACGAAAATTGCCTGAATATTGAGTCTGATTATATTTGTGAATGTATACCCACACTACCACTGGTTTTGTTTTTTCAGATATCATTTTGTTTGTTGCTTGAAGAGAATCTTTGTTTGTTTTATTATTATGGGTTTGACATGTCAAAGTGTTTGAGTGTTTGTAGAATTTCCAAGAATCTGATTCAATTACAACTTTCGGTTTTTTTTTATAAAATTGAGTATTAAGAAGTTTTTGTCATTGTTGATTTACTCTTACAGGTACCATGACTTTTGCATTAGGTAAGACTAGGTAATTTAGAGAAGATTACTATATTCAGGAGCAACTCTTTTCTGTACCAACTAACATACATTCACCGGCAAATGCCATTGGACATTGATTGTCGCAGAAGTGCGTATCTTTGTTGTTAGTTCGTATGGATACATGCCGTTAAAAGATAAATTCGGCTTTGTTTGGAGTGAGTGATGTCAAGAAAGAGAAATTCCAGTAATGGGCAGTAAAACTATGTTTAAATGGTCAAAACAGACCACACCCTCCCAAGTTGAGCAGTTGATACGAGCTGAAAGGGATGTAAAGAAAGCTATTCTAATATTTGATTCGGCGACAGCTGAGTATGCTAACGGGTTTCAGCATAATCATAACACCTTTGGTATAATGATCTCCAAATTAGTCTCATCAAACCAGTTCAGACCAGCAGAGGAGCTCCTTAATAGAATGAAGGAGGAAAAGTGTAGTATTACAGAAGATATATTTCTCTCGATCTGCAGGGCCTATGGTCGTGTTCACAGGCCATTGGATGCCGTTAGGGTCTTCAACAAGATGGAGGACTTCCAGTGCAAACCCACCGACAAGTCTTACATTACAGTATTTGCCATTCTTGTTGAAGAAAACCAGTTAAAGGTGGCTTTAAGATTTTATAGGCATATGAGAGAAATAGGTATTCCACCTAGTGTTGCTTCCCTTAATGTATTGATTAAAGCCCTTTGCAAGAACAGTGGGACTATGGAAGCTGCTCTTCGGATATTTCGTGAGATGCCCAATCGTGGTTGTACTCCAGATTCATATACGTATGGTACTCTGATTAACGGGTTGTGTAGATTGGGAAAGATTAGTGAAGCAAAGGAGCTATTCAAAGAGATGGAAACAAAAGGTTGTTCGCCCAGTGTTGTGACCTACACTTCTTTGATACATGGTTTGTGCCAGTCTGGAAATTTGAATGAAGCTATTGGATTGCTCGATGAGATGATGAACAAAGATATTGAGCCAAATGTGTTTACCTACAGTGCTTTAATGGATGGTCTGTGCAAGGGTGGTTGTTCTTTACAAGCCATGGAACTACTGGAGATGATGATCAGCAAGCGCCTTAGGCCCAATACGATAACTTACAGTACTCTGATTAATGGACTCTGTAAAGAAGGAAAGCTTCGAGAAGCTTTGGAGATTCTTGACAGGATGAAGCTTCAGGGATTGAAACCAGATGCAGGGTTGTATGGGAAGATCATTAGTGGTTTCTCTGATATTTGCAAGTTCCAAGAAGCTGCAAACTTCCTTGATGAAATGGTTCTTGGGGGAATCTCACCAAACCGATTAACTTGGAGCCTTCATGTTAGGATTTACAATATGGTGGTCCAAGGCCTTTCTACCAATGGAGATCCGAATCGGGCTTTTCAGTTATACCTTAGCATGCGGACTAGGGGTATCTCCATTGATACTGGAACATTTGATTATCTAGTCAAGTGTTTCTCTAAGAGAGGAGACTTGCACAAGGCCGCTCACATTGTTGATGAGATGGTAACTGATGGATGTATTCCAACTGAGGGAACATGGAGTGCGGTGTTTCATGGATTTTGGGATCGAAGGAAGGTGCGGGAAGCTGTTGAACTGTTGCAGGTCAAGCTGGTGAGCGAATTTGCTGAGCCTGAAATATAGATCTGAATTGATTTCTATCAATTAGTAAGTGCTCTTGGTATATGGATTCTATTCTTTCTAAATTATTTCTATCATAAAATTATTTGAATCACATTAGCATCTCTTTGAACGTCAGAATCTTATTTCACCTATCTGATGAATGATACAATTTAACTTGTAGGAGTTGTTTGATGGAGTTTTATCATTCAATGTCCAAGTGACTGACTTAAAGAATATATCAGGCTGTTTGATATTCATTGGAGAAAACTGACTTTTGCAGTGCTTGAAACATTACCTGGACTATCCTTTAGAACTATCCAATCAGGAGATGTTGTGATTAAGAGTTATTTCTGAAAAAGCACCATAGATGTTGGGACTGGGACTCATAAACAGTCCATGGTGTTTATTACGCCTATGAAAGAAATCTTCATATTCTGCTGGGAGAGATATTTTGTTGATTTTTGGAATAAAATAGAGGTGGGCTGCAAAGTTGATTTCTGAATTTTTCTTGCCTAACTAAAAAGGATATTGTGGAATATGCCTCAAATGAGTACATTGGCGTAGAGCTTTCGGCTCTTTAGCCAGTGTTGGTCCTATTTAAGTCGGGTCTTGGAAGGGGTGGCTTGGATACAGTCCTCTTCTTCAGTATTTCTTTTGTGTGTCTGCCATGATTTGTAGATTAATTGGCATTGAACATTCCCTTTTCATCTTTTATTAGTGAAAATGTGTGTGTATTATGTAAGAATTCAGAAATTCAACTCTGCCCTTTCTGCTCTTAGCTAAGCAAGCTTCTTGCTCCTTTTCTGAAAACTAATCTGCTTTAATGTAATCTCTCTGGCATGTTGAAAATCTTGCCTTCCTACATACCCTTTTAATGGCACATTGTCTTTCAAAACCCAGATTATCACTTTGGTATGTTCAAATCGGCAAACATGCTTTATGTCGCGTGTACAAATTTTTGTGGATGAATGCGGAGACAAGTAATTTTCAGTGTCCAAAATGCATTTTATGGCTTATGCTGATTCCTAGAATGTATTGAGCATTGACATGCCTGAAATGATCATTTTACAAACACCTTCTTTTTCCCTTTCTTTTTGACAATTGCAATATGGCGATCCTTGTTGAGACAATTGTGAAATAATTTAATCATGTGGTGTCAATTTTCATTTTGGTTGAACCAAGCGCTGCAGCTGTTTTGCATGAGAGTGGTGCTTATGCATGTGCATGTGAAATTTGATTTACACTATTCATGTCAAGTCATTATCCTATTATATAAACTAAAATTTGGAATATTCTTCAATATGGAGTTGTTGATTTACTCTAGATTCTGATGCATTGCAATGATCTGTGACAAAATATGTTTGACGTTCGTTCAAACTCACACAGCTTTACACAGCCCATTATTTGGATTGGTAACTATTTTAAAATCCTACCCCAACCCTCTTAGTTTTAGTATTATGTTCTGAACTGCATATGTGATATTATGCTGAGTCACGACTTACAATCACCTTACCATGTCAATATTAGGACTTTCTGTAATTTGACATGTATGACCAGGCTATTTCCAATTAACATAATGGTTCAGTTGCAGAGAATCATCTTATGAATGCACTTCAAAGAGAATACAACGGAATAATGTTGCAGTATAAACATGAATCCACAGAATTTTATGACTTTTTAAAGGCATTGAGGTAGATCTATAGAAACCAAACAAAAGAGGTTTCTTGTTAATTTGCAGAGAGGGGGAAGCCAATTCCATGGCGCTGGCTAGGAAACACAACAAACAACATACTGCAAATTACACCAATTCCGACTGGCAAACTTGTGAGGATCTCCTGCGTCTCATCTAATGGCGTTGGGAAGAAGCAACTTACCACATTGTTATCAAAGAGTGCAACAGCTACAAATGCCAGTGTTGACATGAAGGCATGCATGAAATCTACGAATGGCAGCCGGTATTTTGCAGCAATATCAGGTGAGAGGTCGGCTGGCCCATCAATGACCCACAGGCCCCGGAATGTGGCAAACCCATAACAAACATTTCCCTTCTTGTCCCTGAAGCTGTCAGTGAAGCTTAGAAGGAAACATGACACCCCACAGAGGGTTACAAGCACAGCAGTCATGAACCGGTTGACTGAGTCACAGTTACCTTGATTTGTTAAAATGGGTGATAGAAGTTGAAAAGCAAGGACTGATCCAGTAGGTAAATGATTGGCCAAATGAGTGTCTGGCTAATGGCTTTCTGTATCAGTGTTTTCTCTTCTGTTTCAGTTGTATCTCGCAAGAGGGGATGTTTTGATTCATCATGATGCTGGGAATTAGATTCTACCTTAATCTCCATGGCACAGAACCTTTCACTTCTCTTTTCCCTTTGTTTTGATTCCCCTTTCAATTTGTATGCACAGGTTTCTTGCAAGGCACTGTTTTATAAGTAGTGGGAAATTGAGAGGTAAAGGGTGGGAAAGGTGGTTTGGCATGCTTCCTCCAGATTTCAGGAAGGGGAGTTTTCTTTCATATTCAATGTTGAAAATTAGTTAGTAAAGTTTAGAGAGCCTGCCTAATGTCTCTACAAAGCTTTCACGAGCGTGCGATATAAAACTTGTAAGCTTTTTAAAAATAAGGTTGACAATTTTTGACACAACTCTTGAATTCGACATGAACACAACATGAAGTTATAGGATTAGAGTTTAGACTAAACAAGTTGATAGATTGACCCATTTATGACACATTTATAAACGGGTTGACCTCATTCCATAATTTATGTTTGTGAATGGTTTTTCTTTTTGCTATGTCTAGTGGATATGATTCATTTGCATCTCTCTCTCTCTCTCTTCTTCTTCTTCTTTTTTCTATTTCTTTTTTTTTTTCTTTTTTCTTTTTTTTTTTACTTCTCTTGGACGAACTTATTATCCTGTTAATGTATTTGATCCTTTTTTTATCCCTGGGTTGAAATTTATTTTGGTACCTGTGTATTAATAAATGAACAGGATCGGTGGATCTGGTATGGACATTAGAATCAAAGCCAGGGTAACCTTTATTTATTTTTTATTTTTTTTTCCCCATTTCTTCTGTTTCTTTTTTCGTATATATAATTTTTTTTTAAAAAACATAATTTTATGTTTTCAACGGAACGGACACTTCCTGGACCAGTGAGTGATCCTGCAAAGCTTCCAAAGTGGAACTATGATGGTTCCAGCACAGGCCAAGCTCATGGGGAAGACAGTGAAGTCATTTTCATTTTTCAAATTTTAGTTTAAGTCAAATGCCCCATTATTGGCTCATATATTCCTAAACAAAATTCAAAACCCATTTAAAAAATCAGTGAGTGATCCAGCAAAGCTTCCAAAGTGGAAACTATGATGGTTCCAGCACTGGCCAAGCTCATGGGGAAGACGGTGAAGTCATTTTCATTTTTCAAATTTTAGTTTAAGTCAAATGTCCCATTATTGGCTCATATATTCCTAACTAAAATTCAAAACCCATTTAAAAAAATCAATGAGTGATCCTGCAAAGCTTCCAACCACGCCTGGAAGCCCATGGATTGTAAGCTTAAGATACAACTACCCAAGTAAGCACGTTATGCGTGACTGTCGGATTGGAATTGGCTGCAATTTGCGGGCAGCTTCACAAAGAGAGCAAGTACAAGGCCCACCTGTTACGTAGTTTGAGCTGTTCGGGATGGTGAGCTTCAATAAGCGAATTATAGTCGATTCATATCCGTGACAAGTCCATGTGTATTGCAAACCACATGTGGGCTAGGGCATACTAATTGGCTCTATTAGTTTTATTCTATGCTATGTTTCAAATAATTTCTTGCTTGTGAATTATTTTTTTGGACAGTTTTTCTCTTCTATGTAATGGATTGGAGAAAATTCTTCTAATACAGCCTATTAAACCGGTCCTTTTATATATACATATAAAATTTGAGTTCCACTACAAAAATTGAAGTGATTTGTGACTAATTTTTAGTGGCCTTTCAGGATGCCTGAAAGGCCACTAAACATTAGTGACGTGTGATTAGTGGCCTTTCTAGAAGGCCACTAATTAGGGAGTCAGTATTTCTGACTTTGTGACGTGCCATTGACTGACACGCCACAAATTAGTGGCGAGTCATTTCGGCACGCCACTATTATGTTATAGTGGCGTGTCGGTCTAACACGCCACTAATTAAGGCATTTTTTTTAAAATAAAAAATAAAAATTCTACAAACCAAAACTCTGCAATCCGAAATTCTATATTGATCTACTACAATTCTATCAATTCATGATCAACACAATTGCAACAATTTAATTTTTTATCAAGAATCAACAATCACAGCTACCAAAAAATCATTCCAAAAGTTTCACTAAACATATGCATATGACATAGATCATAACAATCAAACTAAAACTTACAACAAACAAAATATGCAATCAATTTTTGTCCTAGATTGATATCAAAAAGTCATTCCAAAAGTTTTAATAAACATATGTCATAACAATCAAAACAATCAAAACAAAAGTTTCAACAAACAAAATATAAAATCAATCTTCGTCATAGATTGATAACAAAACCGGAACAAAAAAGGCAAGTCCATATTTGCCAACTAAAATAAACCTAAATGTTACCCAATATCAATCGTCAACAAGATTTTCATGATTGGGTAACTGCACAGCATTTTCCGTAGGATCTGCGAATGATAAAACAAATATAGTTAGCAAACAATATGATCGAATCATATCAAGTCCTAAGCATTCAACAACATGTGAATTTAAACAAACGTAATCATACTACGAAAAAAAAATCCATTAATTATTACCTGATCTGCTATCAACAAATGATACATTCATATGATGTATGGAATTTTTGTCTGGCACTGCGTTATCATTAGAGACTCCGGGCACGGATACTGACTGGCGCCACAATGACTCCATTTGGCTAAAACGGTACATAATCTGAGATTGTGCTGCCAATACCTCATCCATTTGTAGCTTGTGTCGTGCCCGCTCACCCTCAAGTACTCTCTCGATCTCAGAAGCTTGTCGTGCCCGCTCAACCTCAAGTGCTCTCTTCATCTTATAAGCAAACATTTATTGCGGAAAGACGGTGTGCCCTTGATTTTGTGAATGTGGCTGTAATGGTGTATGATATGAGCGTATGAACCCCCGCACGGGCCAAATATTTGGCCCAACCTGCCGAACTCTGCCGGCGTACACCGGCTTATTGCCGAGCGCCTGGGCGTACGCATCGTCATGTCTCTAGCGCACTGTTCCTTGTGTTATGCTTGACGATTCGGCAGAGTCAGTTGGCATTAGCATCACCATCCTCTCCTGCATGTTGTATTAAATGTTGGTGCGTCAAACTAATGTGCATCGTAAATAAGTAATCACACATATAAGTAAAACAATATATGAAAGGTGAGTAGCATACACATCTCTCTTTTACTATATCATTTGGATAGCTTCCATCCTTCCTCGTGTGAGTTTTTATGTACGATTGTGCTCGCGTAGGAGGAGTGTCATCCTTGACAGCCTGCCAAAAGAATAAAACATTATAACACATGTTTATATATATAAAATGTTTACATTTATATGTACGGGATAAATTGGTGCACATACTTCTTCGTGTGACAACCTCGCATAACTTTTGGTCCCCGTGCAATAAGAATTATTTTGCAATGCTCGTAATTGCTTCATATGGTCAACATACTCCTACACAATTAACATTATTATTATGTAAACACTAACACAACTAAATGAAATAAATGAAACTACACAAAATAGTAATATAATTCATGACTAACCTAATACTCCTCGTCACACCATTTATTCGACAACGCATCCAAGTCCTCGGGGTGGTAGTCGAAGAGTCTTCTTGCCCCTACTCTTGCTCGTACCATCTCAAGAGTATCGCCCCGCTGAATGCCTAGTTTAACTTTTGTGCTGTGTCTCCAATTCTTAAGCTTTATACCCATATCCCGAAACGCATCCCATTTTACTTTTTGTAAATCATGACTTGGCGGGATGTAAAAGTCCACCTACACAAGTTGGAAGTTGATAAATAAAAAGAATAATAAAAAAATAAAATAAATAAAAAGAGCTTAGCGGTATGTAAAAGTCTACTTACCATCAGGGCTTCCCATATATCCTCCTTTGTACGATCCGGTACATGCGGCAGTCGTCCCGTAAATGCACATAGTTCCCGCTCCTTATTAGCTTCCCAGTTTGGCGTCTGAATTTATTGGCGCTAAATCCTACGGGTTGCCAGCCTGGATTATAATCCATCACAACCCTCTTCCCCGGGGGGATCTCCCATGCCTTGTGCGGGTCTGTAATGGTCATAACTTCGAAACAAGTGCTGTCATCCAAATTAGTACCTATAACATTAATAGATATTGATGTTAATTATTTCGAAATGAATATAAAATACAAAACAATAAATACATATATATCCCTTAAATTTATAAAAATATGTACTTACTTATCGTTCGGATTTGATACGGGCCCAGCACTTGTGTAGCAAGCTCATCCTCGAGTTGTGCATCATGCAGGCCCTCCGAAGCTTGTGTCTCACTATAGTCTGAAAGATGTGTCTCGGTGTCATGAGAACCCGATATGTTGTAGTCGAATAGCCGCGCCATGTGACCAGGGGAACATGATGAGTACCAAATATGGTGTATTTGGACCCCTTGATTTGCACTAGTTAGACCTTTAGCCTTGTTATTTTCTAATGTTTTGATTAGTTTTTGTGTTTTCTGTTTCTGTAGGACAATAAGAGAGGAATGACAAATTTCATAAGGAAATAGCTGGAAATTCGGAGATCCTGAAAAGTCGATCGATCGAACTTAAAATTCGATCGATCGAAACTTTGCCCGAAGTCGATCGATCGAAATAAAAGTCGATCGATCGAAATTTCCCAGAAACTGCTTTTGCAGAGCGCGCCAGAACGCCCAATCAGAAGCCAAAAAGCAGTCCTCCCTCTGATTTCCGCTGCAGAACACGCTGGTTTCGTGTTTGTGGTTGTCTCTAGCTGCAGAAGAACCCTAGAGGAGGGTAGAGGAGTCATTTCTTGCCCTAGCTTTCTTCTATAAAAGCCATAGCCATCCCCTTGTTAAAAGAGGAGTAGAGAGAGTAGGAGAGGAGAGAATAGAGCAGAAACTCTGTAGATAGGTTTAATTTCGTGCTTCTTGTAGTGTAATTCAGTAGTTTATTTTCAGATACTTTCTCTTTGTAGAGCTTTTCTTTCATTTCCATGGTTGTTCATCATTTTCTTGTGGTGTTCTTAGTCATGGAAGGCTAGTAACCTCAACTAGGGTTGATGATGAAACATTTCCATTGATGACACTCACAATCTTGCTGTACCACTTGCACATTTAATGATATATCATGTTAGTTGTTCAAGTTCCATTTATTTAAAGCTTTATCTTTTGCAATGAATGTGGTTAGTGGTGGATAGAGGACATTTTATGTGTTTCAACCGACTAATACATTGTTTTATCGGTTTGAATGATGATATCCATTGTGATTGAATGATACATTGGATGTTTTGATTTCAATCGGTACTCTTTGTGATTTGTCAATGAGTTGGATTCATTTAATGGTTCTTGGGTTTATGGTTTAGAAACTTGAATAACACCCTAAGCTTAATGTTCTTTGGGTGTTCAAGTGGAAACCAAGAGTGTGAGTTGTAGGATTTGGTTTGGTGGATTCCTTAACCTTAGTTCCTTTTAATTTACATATTTCATTATATCTCTTTCCATTAGTCTTTTGTTCTTCAATCATTTCTCAAACATTTGGAACTAGGTTAAAATGAGGTTGATTAAGCAAGACACCAATATTTGACCATTTCCCTGTGGATTCGACCTCGCACTTGCACACACTATATTGCAAACGATTCGTGCGCTTGCGAGTACTATTTAAAACACACAACAGAACACGCCTCTAACTGGCTCACCGTTTGCTGCATATGAGGCAGATGATCAAATGTATTATCTTGCATGTTGTACTGGTATCCTAAGCGATCATCTGCGAGTACTGATCTGTACCCTGCCTTTGTGTGCGTAGGGTCACTAGATCTTGATCCTTGGCCCCTATACCGCTTCCTAACACTTGAGATTCTATAACTCATTGTACCCTGCAAAATACATCACGTATTTATACATTATATATCAACCATATGCACCACAGTATTTAAATGAATCACATATTTAACAATCACTAGTCAATGTAGAAATAAATAATTTAAAATTTCAAATAGATTTTTTTTTTAACACATACGCTGGGATAGGATCTACGTCAGGTCGGATGTGATCGAAGTCATCTTGCATATCATGGTCATTATTACTGGTCAATAGGAGCGGCTCACACTCGTTGTAATTAGTACATGCATCATCATGCCCTTCACCACCAACATTGTATACGTTTCTACGTTTAGTTCTTACAGCACAAGCCCAACCTGGGTCATGTTCATCTTCAACGTAAAAAACTTGGTCAACTTGTGTAGTTAGCACGTACGGCTCATCAGTGATTAGCTTTCCCGTGTGGACAAGTTTTTTGAAATTGACAAGCACTAGCCCATACTCATCCACCTTGTACCCTATGTCCCTCGTGGTGTCCGCTCAATCACATTTGAACAGGACGTACTTGGTCCTGTCGTAGTACTCGACCTCAATTATTTCTGTTAACTTCCCGTAGTACATTTCGCCATCAACGGTCGGCACACACACACTGCTGTTCTAAGTCCTCTTTCCCGCATCATGTGCTTGAGTGCGAAACAGTTTGCCATTTACAACATATCTGTTATATCTTATTGTTGTCTCTTTCGGCCCTCTACAATACATCACCAATTTGTCACCCATTTCCTTCCTACCTTGATCGTCCACTCGATCAACCTACAAGTATATTACGTACAATGTAAAACACACAAAGTTAGTTTGGTTAATTTATATGATGTACAAGTTCAACATTTAATAGATAAACATGATGATAATTCGTACATATTCAAGGTACCAATCGCAAAACTGTTCATGATGTTGGGCTTCTAACTGATCATCCGTAGTTCGCCCCCTATTATGTGATCACCTAAGCATATCCATGTGCATCCTACAATTGGAAATTAGTCACATTTTTATTCACCCTAAGGCTGTAACATAATTGAACATACATATTTATGTAACATAACTTACGCCCGGAGCTGAAGGAACTCGTCAGAGTTCTTCGTAATATATCGACGAATCTGTGTCAATGCGATACGGTCGAGGATGACTCGTGTTCCTGCCCCCTTTGAACCATCAGGATTTCTTTGGATTTTGTTGTGAAATGTTGGTGCGTTATCTAGATACCTCGAGCAAAATGTTATCAACTCGATCGCTATGTAGCCTTCCGCAATGCAGCCCTCAAGAGCTGATTTATTGCGCACATTAGATTTGAACCCCTCAAGGCTCCTACATAGGAACATTATTTAAGTAGTGCTAGTTAGCAATTGTATTCTAATATCGAAAAAATTAAAATAATTATTAAGCATGTACAAATTTTACCTCTCAGTCGGATACATCCACCTATACTGTATGGGTCCCCCGAGTCGGCATTCACGGACAAGATGCACGACCACGTGAACCATGCTAGTAAAAAAATTGGGGGGGAATATCTGTTCCATCTTGCATAAAGTGACACAAACGTCACCTTCTAGTTGGTCCATATCCTCTTGCGTTAAGTTTGTAAAGCATAAATCCCTGAAGAATGCAGACATCTCAACAAGAGGTCTAACCACGTTATCTGGCAGTGATCCGCGCAATGCAAAAGGGAGAAGTTGTTGCATCAGTACATGGCTGTCATGACCCTTTAAGCCCGATATTGTACATTCTTCAAGTCTTACACAACGAGAAACGTTAGAGGCATATCCGTCAGGCACCCTCACATTTCGAATCACTTTCAAAAAATGTGTTTTATCATCCCTGAACATCGTGTGGCATGCTGCGGGCATATAGGTTCTACCATCATCAACCGTGAATGGATGAAGTTTATGTCTCAAACCTATTTCCATCAAGTCTGTGCGAGCTGCAAGGTCGTCCTTTGTCTTCCCTGGGATGTCAAGAATTGTGCCAAGTATGTTGTCCATCACATTTTTCTCTATGTGCATAACATCAAGGTTGTGCCCCAATAAATTATCTTTCTAGTACGGCAACCTAAAAAAAATACTTTTCTTCTTCCAAACTACATTTTTAGTCGATGTTTCTCCCTTCTTTTGCTTCTTTTTTTTTTTTTTTCTTTTTATCCTTATTTGTCATGCCTGCGTTCTCATCCCTAAATACCAAACCCTCTAACTATCCCAGGATTTCATCTCCACTTTGCACATGGGGGGCACATTCTGATTCTTGGGTTCCGTCAAATGTTTTTTTGTTTCGCCTCCACGGATGATCCATGGGCAAGTATCGTATGTGCCCCATATAAAAATGTTTTTACCGTGTTTTAACCATTTAGACCGTGTTGAATGCATACAACAAGGACATGCATACTCACCCTTGTTAGGTCATCCGAACAAATCTGCATATGCCGGGAAGTCATTTATTGTCCACATCAACTACGCTCGCATCACAAAATTATTTTTCTTAGAGGCATCAAATGTGCATACCCCTACATTCCATAGTTCTTATAACTCCTCAATCAATGGTTGAAGGTAAACATCTACATCCATTCCAGGTGAACTTGGGCCCGAGGTAATCAAGGATAATATGAATGATGTTTGTTTCATGCACATCCAAGAAGGCAAGTTGTATAGAACAAGCATTACTGGCCAAGTGCTATGGGAAGTGCTCATGTTCTCAAATGGATTAAATCCATCTGAGGTTAGACCAAGCTTGACGTTCTTGCTGTCGGCGAAAATTCTGGATGTAAGAGATCGAATGATTTTCATGCTTCACTGTCAGTCGGATGCCTCAGCACGCCGTCTTTAGTGCGGCCTTCTACATGCCATCTCATGTGGGGCGCTGTATGTTCCGACATAAAAAGCCTCTGTAGCCGAGGGATGAGTGGAAACCACCGCAATACTTTTACCGGACGTTTCTTTCTCGACGATATGGGTTGACCATCCTCGTCCAAATGAATTTCATCCTTCCACTTAGATTCTCCACCGACGAGGCATGATTCTAATTCTTGATTGTCATTCCAGAATAACATACAATCATTAAGACATGCAGGAATCTTCTCATAACCAAGCCCCATGTCATTAAGAAACTTTTTCGTCTCATATGTATTAGCTGGCAAAGTGTCATCACATGCAGGCAGCAACTGGATGATGAACTCAAGCAAATCCGAGAAAATCTTATTGCTAAGTCCGCCAACACACTTCAAGTTGTACAAATGTACAATAGCACTCAGCTTGCTATGTTTAGTACCCCATGAAGTGGCTTCTCCGACTTTTTAAGCATGTCGTAGTACTTCTGAGCGTTTCCTTCAACTGATTCTTCATTCCACCCAATTTCTTCACCTCCCTGAACCACGACCTCAAGCTCACAATTGTCTTCTCTAACTTCGTGTATGCCGAATGCATCACGCAACATTGAGTGCATGCCGCCACCCTGTTCTGTGCTTCCACTAGCCGCATCTGCGGCCGAGTGATTCGAGTAAGAACCTGCAACAGGACCCCAAACATGCTTCTCACTATGCCAAAACCATGTAGTGTATGTAGTCAGTATTCCCTTACCCCCTGTCAAGTGGAAAAGTACGACATCGGGCGGGTGGCACTGGTTATTTCGACACGACTTACAAAGGCAGTATATATTTCTACTTGGTATTCTACAGTTACTAACTGCGAAGTCAACAAACAATCTACACCCATCTCTATATTTCCTCGTATCCCTAGACTTTGTCATCCAAGTCTTGTCCATCTTCTTCTCTACGTACAATACAAAATAGTAACAAAATAAAGTATACAACATATTAGTATTATTTTTCTCATCATTAATATTAACAAAATTTTATTTTTTAAACATGGCACATTCTCTAGTTAATGCAGTTTTTGGACAAATAAGAACCCAGGACTAATTGAATAGAAATAGATAAATAATGAACTCTTTTAGAAATCGGTGATTGTCCAAAAGGGTTTGTTTTCAATTTTTTCAGTTTTGTATCTTGGGTTTTCTTGGAAGGACGAAGAAGGTAGAGAGTTTTGAACGCTTCTCTCTTATATTTGTATTGCGTGCATCAATTTAGACAACAGAGATCTACGATAGATTTGGTCAGAGATCTACAATTTGAGTGTTTGACTAAGTGGTACCGTTCTGTGCCACAACAACCTTCGCTTCCTTTGGTACCGTTCGGTCGCTCCAGTCGTCTTTGTCTCTCTGACTGTCTATGTGAATGAGAGTTGAAACACTTAGTTGAGAGAGAGAGAGAGAGAGAGAGAGAGGGGAGAGCAAAAATTATATTTTACCTAGCATGTAGCTAATATATTGGAGAGCAAAAGCTTTTCATATTAGCTAAATATAGCTAATATGATGAGTTTAGCTACAATATTGGAGATGCTCTAACTGGTTGATACCTCGCATGGCCAAGCATAAAAAATAAGCTTGCATTATGTGCATCCAATTTTCTCAAAATTCCATCTTTAATAGTTAAAATAAAAAGCTTGAGATGAATAGAATGCAGGAGTTGACATTTATGATCAAAACAGATTATCACAATGTTGAGAGTCTGCATATCTATAGGGATATTTATGTTCTAATTAACTTCATTAAAGTTACAGAGTTAGTCTAAATTATTTAATCTAATACATCTACTAAAATGTTGTAATATTCCAGAAGCCTCTAATTATGGAACATACATTCTTCTACATTGTTACAATGTCCAAAACAAAGTAACAAGGAATTTTCTTGCTCATGAAACCAATCATGTATTACTTGATGCAAAATACAAAGGAAAAGAGTTGAAACTATAATTTCAGGTGAATTTCACCATGAGGAGGTGGAGGGGAAAGGCTGCGAGCTTAGAAGCTAACTAATTTCTAACAACCATTCTTTCTTGGTTTCGCTTTTTTGAAAGCTGAAAAAGTTCTTTGTGCTCACAGCAAGTCGGCAACCACTACAAGGAAGGGTTTGATTACGGTCGCAAGGTGAGTTTCTTCTTTCTTTGGAGATGCTGATATGCATCACATTTGAATAAGCTTTTAGTTAATTTTTTGGTGAAGATTTATCGGTTTGAGTGTGTTTGTTATAGTTGCTTGAGAACTAGTTGAGTTAAGTCGTTTGATTTGTTTACTTGCTATTCGGATGCAAACTGTTTTTGGTGTAAATGATGGTTTAGGGGCAATTGTATACATGATGTGATGTATAATATGTTGGACATAATTCATAATATTTATGAATGATTTCACATATTTCTTTGTCTGAAGGGAATATACTCAGTAGTTCACCAATGTCAAAAACCGGCTCTCCACCCACCCTCTGATATGAAACAGAAAATACCATTCTATGTGAAAGATGAAACAAGCTTAACCATCCTCATCAAATCACCTCAAGTAGTGGTTATCTAGTTATTCACTAGATTGTGATTTAAATTAAAATTCATACCTACGATTTAGTTTTTAATTTCTTTAATTTAATTCTGCTGAAGTTGGTTGATGTTTTTTTTTTTTATATATAAGTAATAGAAATTTCATTAAACAATAAGGTAATAACATGCTACTTCTGCTGTATGTAGTTTATTTTTATTTGTTCTTCTTTCTTTTATTTATTCGTTGCTTTGAATACATGGTATTTTTTGTTTAATATATATATATATATATATATATATATATATATATATATATATATATATATATATATGAATGTTTCAAGCATTTTCTTCTATGTTTACCCATCCACTCTCCATTCCTCAAATTTTTAGTGAGTTGATGAACTTGTTTTGTATTTGTTTATTTTATTTTTTTGAATGAATGAATTTCTGATTTTTTTTTTTTATATAAATAAGAATAAGAATTCCATAGTTATATATCAAATTCTAAATCTAAGCATTTCTGCATGAATTTTTTTTGCTAAAAGAAAACAAATTCGAAATTATTTTTGCTAAAAAAAAAAAAGAAGAAAAAACAGAGTCATCACTAACCTTACGGATGGACGGCGTCGGAGGTCTTGGGCGGCTGGGGATGGACGGCGTCGGTGGTGGCCGACGTCTGAGCTGGGCGGAGAGCAAGAGATGAGAGAGAGAGAGAGAGAGAGAGAGAGAGAGAGCTAAAGAGAGATATTGAGAAAGAGAGAGGAGATGCATACCGTGCGGTGGTCGGAGTTGATGCGGCGGCCAACGATAGAAAGAGGCAGACAAAAAGAGAGAGAGTAGAGTGAGAGAGGGAAACTTTTTTGTTGTTGCAGGAGAGAAAACAGGGAGAACCGCGCAGGGATGCGCGGTTCTATGAAAATTAGTGGCGTGTCAATTTATGACACGCCACAATTTTGTGGCGCGTCTGGCTGGCACGCCACAAATTTCTGGCGTGTCAGTCAGACACGCCAGTAAAATAGTGGCGTGCTGAATCCAACACACCACTAATTTAGTGACCTTTAAATCCAACACGCCACTAATTAGTGAAGTATCAAAAAGTAATTTACTGTAGACATGCCATTAAATGCAGAGTTTTTTGTAGTGTTCCAACTTAGAGTTGGCCTAAAATTGTAACATGTGGCGTGAACTTATAATTTTTAAATATTGAACCAGTCTTTTAAGTAAAAAGACCAGTGAATTTTAAAAGTTAAACCGATTTTGTCATGATTTTAATAAATTTATTGTATTTTAATGAAAAGATCATGGGTGTGAATCTTCATTAGACCAAAATAAGGACTTTTTCGTATTATAGCATTAAGTTGTAAGATTTTTTTAAAAAAATTGAAATTAAAAACATATTACATTAACTACCCATATTCGACCAAATAGGTATTGCGTGCATTAATTCTAAGTGGTAGGACATTTTTTTTTCTCCAAAATTTTACTTAAAAAATGCTTATATGAGATTTTATTAAGTTTAAAATTTTAATGTACAATATTATGGTTTTAGAATTTACTGCTCCAAAACTATAGGGAGACAAAATTTAAAATTAAGAACATACTGCATTAATTACCTATAATTGACCATAAAGGTATTGTGATAAGTTTTGAATTATTTGATTCAAAATCCCTTAATTTGCATTTGTTAGACCTAGTTTGTATTGTATATATAACATTTTGCTGTAGTTTTGTGTTATGTCTTATTTTCAGGTCTTAGTTGAAATCTAGTTCAAAACACTTGAATTAGACTTGAAAATACATCAAGGGCAATTTGGTCATTTCCAGAGTTCGAGGTTGATCCTGAAAAGATGAAAAAAAATCGTCCAAGGTATTTCGATCGATCAACTTTCAGTCGACCCAACTTCGATCGATCTAGATGCGATCGATCGACTTTGCATTTTCTAGAAGGTCCAGATATTTTCAAATCTTTGTGCGGTCCAAATCAAAAGGTGAGTTCAATGGACAGAAATGGACGGCGACCAACTCTGAATACTTGGCTTGAATTAACTCTTGTAGTCTTTTTGTAAATCCAATTTCCTATATATATGAAATTAGGATTTAGGTTTTTTTTATGCACCTTTTGAGGGTTTCGGATTTTCTCAGGTGTATCACTTTAATTTCTTGTGTTTTAGTTTACTTTAATGCACGTTTTCTGGACTTAATTCCAGAGAGCTTGTTCCCTTTACATTTTCTTCCTTGGTCTTCATGTTCTAGCTTAGGTTTGTCTTTTCTTTTCATTTCTTTTGTGTAATCCGAATTTCATACTTTAAATATTTTTTTTTAGTTCATTTTGATCTTGATTCTTTACTGTTTTTATGCTTAGATTAGTTAATCATGTGTAGCTAAAGTCCTTCCTTAGGGTTTTGATCAAACTCTTTTCCAAAACCATGGAGTGTTCTTGATGTTCTTAGGATTTTCTTGATAAATGTTTGATGATTGTATAAGACTAGAGGATATCAAAACTCATGCTAAAAGGTTTTGTTATTAATATTTCAATCTAATTATTCATGAAAAAGCGTTATGCTTGTCTATAAGTTTTCTTAGATTCATGAATAAAACCAACATTTTTGAAAGAGAATGATGTCTTGTGCAATGGTTCTATTTGACATGATGCATGTTTACCTATTAGAATCACCTTATAGGGTATACTAGGGAACACCAGTCGTTTCACACATTTGGTAGCCTAAAATGTTTTTCAATTGTAGTATAACTTTTACGTGATGTGATCGGTGTGAAACTAGAGATTTTATCATTGTGGCCTAATTAAGGTTTTCATGTATTGTGTATGCTTATTAGGATGTTTTATAGGGTAGTAAGCTAGGGAGCATTAATCACCCCACACCTTTTGTAGTGTAAACGTTTTCAATTATAGATTAATCTTTACGTGGAGTTGTTTAAGTGTGAAACTAGGTGCTCTATGATTACGTCCTAACGAAAGTGTTTTCATGTCAATGTCGTCGTAATGGTTGACGCCCATTACGCACTCATATCGTGCATGGTAGGAAGATTTATATAAACGTTAAGCATTCCATTGGTTAAGGATTAGATAAGATCATTACCCTAAGTTTTTCTTTTAAGTTTGTTTTCATTTTCTTGTTTTTATTACTTGATTCGCTATAGCTTCAATTCTACAGCCTTTACTTTGTTTTTAGGGGTAATTACCTTTTTCCCCCCATGAACTACCAACTTTTGCACAAAGCCCCCACAAACTACCAACTCGACCAAAATAGAGCATTCAACTACCAAAGACAACCATTTTCTCCCATTCCGTCAGTCAAAGGGGTTAAAACAAACGGTCAACGGGTCACGTGACCGTCATATGCTGTTTTACCCTCATTTTCTTCCTATTTTCCCCCCATGAACTACCACCATCTTCCAATATGCCCCCATGTAAAATGGCACGTGACGGTCATGTAACCCGTTGACCGTTTGTTTTAACCCTCTGATTGACGGAAGGGGGGAAAATGATTGTGTTTGGTAGTTGAATGCTCTATTTTGGTCGAGTTGGTACTTTGTGGGGGCTTTGCGCAAAAGTTGGTAGTTCATGGGGGAAAAAGGTAATTACCCCTTGTTTTTATTTTTAAGTTAAGTTAAATACGCTCTTTAAGTATCCCGTTACGCAAAACAACCCCCAATCTCTGTGATTCGATAACCCTTACTATAGTTCAATTGATTTGTACTATTGTGGAGTGGTTTAAAATATAAATTTCAAATCCACATAGGTAGTCGTCTAGACTCGAGCGTACCATATTACATGCATTAATTCTAAAATAATTAGACATATTAGTTTTTTTCTTTTTGACAAGGAAAAACTTTTATCATAATATGAGACTCAAATAGCCAGTTACAGTAATTAGGGGTACAATGACACCTAAAAACAAAGTCCAGGACTAAATCTTGACTTGGGGAGCAGCTGGCTTAGCAGATGGACAAATAATAAGACATCTCTTTATACATGAGTTCCACTAAAGGAGATCAGAGAGTGCAAGTTTTGATCTAAAAACAGCTCTTACAGTTTAGATCTAAAATCTATTATGGCAGGCTGCTGGGGTAAACAACAAAACACAACTAAAAACCAAACAACATTGGCCGGCAAAGAGTACAAGGAGTCGCCGAAGACGACGCGTGTATACCAAGCACCCTCACTAGAAGACCCATCTCCATGAGGAAAACCACCAAAAACTCCCGAAATCCACCAACCGCAAACTGGAGGAGATGAAGAGCCATCACGGGCCAGCAAGAGAGGAGCACTTGCGCATATGCTGGCGTGTGGACACCACGCTCCGATATATGGACAACTGGGGAAAACACACCTAGTTGCGATAGAGGCTGAGGACAACGACGAACACCCTGGGGGAGCGCGTGACATGCAGAGATTGACAGAGAATCGTAGATCTAGCTTCAAAAAACGGCCTGAAAAACGAGCTTGGCACCTTAACCAGATCAATCCACCAGTAGATTGAAACCCTCGAACTCCAAATCCTCAAAAGGATTAGAGAAAAATATCTTCATCTCTTGGTTTCACAGAGCGCCACCGAGAGAGAAGAAAGCCAGCAACCCTTGGCTTAGTGCCGAGCCAAAACTACAAACGATAGAAAAGCAGAAAAAAAAAAAAAAAAAAAACAAAGACAAAAACTAAAAACAGGTGGTCAGGGTGCAAGCCCCCTCTCCCCTCAACCAAGAACCGAAGAGAAAACCCAACGGCTAGGGTTTTCTCGAGAGAGAGAGAGAAGGGAGCGCTAAGTCAGATCTACCATGTGATACAGATTGAATTAGACATATTAGTAATGCCTCAACGTATAACAAAACAATGAAGAAAGAAACCATACAAGTAAGCCGAAAAGTCATATTAATCTTTTAGATTGGTTATTTCTACCCCTCTCTCTCTCTCTCTCTCTCTCTCTTTTTAGGGTTTGAAAGATCTTGAATTGTGAAATCAAGAGCATCCAGCAACGACATTCAAGAGAATAACAAAGTGCTGAAATACATATTTTTTTTTTTTAAGGACTTTGCTTTCTTTCTTTCTTTCTTCTTCTTCTTCTTCTTCTTCTTCTTTTTTTTTTTTTTTTTTTGTGGAGGTTGAATTTGGTGTTGATTCAGTTTGAGGTTTCTATTAATCAAAAACTTTGTTGTTTTTTTGTATCTATGTGTTCTATGCATTTTTATAATTAAAATCCAGATTTTTATATATTTTTTTTTTTTTTGTACTTTCCGTTTTCAACCATGTTTACCTATGGGAATAAAATTTCATTAAAAAAAATGTATTCTTTTCTTTGGATTTTTTTTTTCTAGTGTTCAGAATTATTTGTGTTTTACTTGTATTGAAATATAATAGGCATCACACTAAGAGATTTCTAATAATTTTGTATTAATGCTTTGATATTAGATTAAGCCATGTATTCTTCTTGCTTCCTTTTTCTTTTTTTTTTTGTATTTCTTTTCGTTATAAACTACACTTATGGGAACAAAAATTTTAAAAGGTTTTATTTTTTATGGATTAAAATAAAATTAAAAGTCTTAACCTTTAAGGTATTTTTATTGAATGATGTGTGATAGTTCTTTTTTTCGCGCATTTTTTAACTTATAATAAAAAGTACGATGAAAATGCGTTTAAGTTCTTAAATTAAATTATAGTATGCGCAGGTTATGAGGTAGTTAACATAATGGTTCAGTTGCAGAGAATCATCTTATGAATGCACTTCAAAGAGAACACAACGGAATACTGTTGCAGTATTCACATGAATCCACAGAATTTTATGACTTTTTATAGGCATGGAGGTAGATCTATAGCTAGAAACCAAACAAAAGAGGTTTCTTGTTAATTTGCAGAGAGGGGGAAGCCAATTCCATGGCGCTGGGTAGGAAACACAACAAACAACATACTGCAAATTACACCAATTCCGACTGGCAAACTTGTGAGGATCTCCTGCGTCTCATCTGATGGCGTTGGGAAGAAGCAACTTACCACATTGTTATCAAAGAGTGCAACAGCCACAAATACCAGAATTGACATGAAGGCATGCATGAAATCTACGAATTGCAGCCGATATTTTGCAGCAAGATCAGGTGAGAGGTCGGCTGGCCCATCAATGACCCACAGGCCCCGGAATGTGGCAAACCCATAACAAACATTTCCCTTCTTGTCCCTGAAGCTGTCACTGAAGCTTAGAAGGAAACACGACACCCCACAGAGGGTAACAAGCACAGCAGTCATGAACCGACTGACCGAGTCACAGTTACCTTGATTTGTGAAAATGGGTGATAGAAGTTGGAAAGCAAGGACTGATCCAGTAGGTAAAAGATTGGCCAAATGAGCTGTGCTCTTAAATGTCTGGCTAATGGCTTTCTGTATCAGTGTTTTCTCTTCTGTTTCAGTTGTATCTCGCAAGAGGGGATGTTTTGATTCATCATGATGCTGGGAATTAGATTCTACCTTAATCTCCATGGCAACAGAACCTTTCACTTCTCTTTTCCCTTTGTTTTGATTCCCCTTTCAATTTGTATACACAGGTTTCTTGTAGGCACTGTTTTGTATATAAGTAGTGGGAAACTGAGGAGAGGTAAAGGGTGGGAAAGGTGGTTTGGCATGCCTTGCAAGAAAGAGAACGTGAAACAGAAAAATGAGATAAGGAATAAGAGTTTCCTCCAGCTTTCAGGAAGGGGAGTTTTCTTTCGTATTCAATGTTGAAAATTAGTTATTAAAGTTTAGAGAGCCTGCCTAATGTATCTACAAAGCTTTCCATGACCGTTATGAAACTTGTAAGCTTTCTGAAAGTCGTGGCTCTGAGCGGGAGTAAGTTAGGCGCCAGAAGGGTTTTGTTGCTTGCGTGATGCATTTGTTGCGCTGATCAGACGCAATATATAATATCTTGGCTTTTCTGGAAAGCTTTTGCTTTGTACGTTAGTAGTTCTTAAGGTTGATACTGCATGCCTTCGAAGGTTGCGCTTGATTGAATCTTACGTGATGGATTTCGTGTATCTCTTGAACGTTATAATTTATGGAAAACTTAGGGATCGATAATTGTCCACCGGCCACCTTAATAAGAACAAATTAGGCCAAATTCTATGAAATAGTACTTCTGAGATTATGATGCATCATACCCGTCTCTTGCACGTCATAGTTTCATTAGCAGATAAGAATTATTTATTTTCCAGGCTCAAAAATATAGCTGGCAATAATGTAAGGGAATAACTTATGTTCGGTCGTGGCAGAAATGAAGGGTATTTTGCCAACCAATAAGAAATCGACAAGTCAGCTAAAACTCAAAAAATGAAATGCTGCTGCCCAAGAAAATGAAATGCTGCTGCCCCCAACCGGAAGAGCACCATCACCGCCCCAAATTCGCAGCCCCAGCCCGATGGCCACCCCAGGCTCTGCGCGGCCACCCCCGGCCACTGGGGGGTGGCCGCGCGGCTACCCCCGGTCCATGGGGCGGCCGCGCGGTCACCCCCGGGGTCTGGGGTTGGCCCGAACCTGGGAGGCCACCCCTTCTGTCCGGGCGTCACTCACCGTCGGGTTTGGCCTGGCTTTGACGGCGTCTTCCGACCCGGACAGTGGCGGTTTCCGACCTGGACGGTGTGGTCTGGCACGGGCGTTGGTGGCGTTTTCCGACTTGGGCGTTGCCGGAAGCGTCCAGACCCACGTCGGAGGAGTTGGGGTTGGCCTGGCTGTGGCGGTGTGTTCCGACCTGGGCGGTGGCGGCGTGGTCTGGCCTGGGTGGTGGCGGCGTGGTCTGGCCTGGGTGGTGCCGGCAGCGTTCGGCCTAGGCGGTGCCGGCGGCGTCCGGCCTGGCTGTGGTGGTGCGGATTTGGGAAGGGGTGTTCTCAACATGGTCCAGATCCGGTGTTTCAACAACACTTTAGTTTTTTGAGTTTTTTTGTTTTGAGATGATGTGTCAATATATTATTGGTGGGCAAAAAACCCTTGGTTTTTGCCATAACCTGATAGTAGGGGCTCTCATAATGTAATGCAATCTTCCCTGGCCTGTTATCCCTCATTAAGCTTTAGACATTGATTATACGAAGGTTCAAGTATATTTTCAATCATTTTTTTTTCTTCATTATTTTATAGAAATTTGTGATGAAATGGGAAATGCATGGAAGAAAATAACGGAACTAAGAGATAAAAGATTTGGGGTGGCTTGGCCTAATTTTTTTTTTTTTTTGACATGTCCACATAAGAGGGGATGATGGATTCGAACTAGTAACATCTGTTTCATAAGGCATGATTTCCAACCGATTAAGCTACCCCTTAGGGACATGGTTCGGCCTAATTAATTATAGAGGCCTATATCCACTTTTAGAATTGCCCTCAGGCCAAATTACATTGTGCTTTTATTCGCTTAATGTTTTTACAACATATATTACCCCCTTTTATAGGGGATATATAGTTGCCTAGTAAGTGGAGTGAATGTAAATAAGGTAAGATTTGATTAAAATCACACGTAAATGTAAATATTCTAATTAATAAGGAATATATCAACCTAATATATATATTCTGACTTTCCTTTTTAAACTCAAGCTGAAGTTTGAGTTTGGAAATAAAAACAGTAGATTTTTTTAAGACAATTTATTGTTTTTTGGTGAAATCGATCTGGTGCGGCAAGGACCAATATTTGAGCGTAAACTTGGCGTTCAGATCCGTTGATGATAGTTAGATACGTTGATGAAACAAAAGAGAATCATGTGTGGCAGGATCCAAAAGCTAAACGTGACCTCAAATAGGGCTGTAATCAAGTAAGGTGCACAGCCAAATCTGGGCGTGAGATTGCCTAGTAGCAGACTGCCTGCCAGTGCCTGGTCATCGATGATGGCTGCTGACAGGGGCGGAGGCACCTTAAAGGGTTGGATCCATCCCCCCCCAAAAAAAAAACTTCAAAATTATTCAAAAAAAAAATTATTTTTTAAGGATTAATCATATAATGGCTCTGACAAAAATGAAATTCAATCCCCTCAAAAATTTACTCTATTAGTAAAAACTAGATTATGTACTAGAATGCAATATGAGTTTCTAGCAGATCATTTGTTAGTTTATATTGAGAAAAAAAAATTGCTAAGGATTTCACTACAGATTTGATAATGGATGAGTTTTATTCCATGAAAGACCGTTGAGCAGAATTCGAAGGAGATACAAAGTTCTCTTTTGATTTTTTATTTTGTTTTACATGTCTATAGCAAACTAAAACACTTTTATATTCGGAAGAAAAGTTATTTTTAAATATGATTTTATAGACATATAACTTTTGTATACAGTTATAACTTATGACTTAGTATGAAATTAAGTTTAAGACTTATCTGATTTACACGCGCGCACACATATAGAGGGACTATATATATATAGGTTCGAACCTCCAACCAAAATTTTTTTTGGCTCCGCTCATGATTGCTGAACGATTGGTCAAAGGTGGCAATCAAATGTTGGTCGTAGGTGGTGGTCATAAGGTAGCCGAAGGTGGTGGCCGGGCAATGGCTGAAGGTGGCAGCCAGGCGGTGGTTGAATGTCGTGGCATGATGGTGGTTGGAGATGACGGACGGATGATGGTCGGAGATGGCAGCCAAACATTGGCTGAAGGTGGATGCCCGACGTTGGCCAAAGATGACATTTAGACATCGCCAAAAACAGTGGCTAGATTGAGATGACGGTGGCCAAATCACTAGGCAAAGTATAAGCCAAAAGACAAGGCCACTTGGGCCAAAAGATGCCATACAAAAATTTGTTGATCTTGCAAACTCTAGTCTCCTACTTTCTGTTGGAAACTGGAAACCACACACACTAAGAGAGAAAATAAAAATGAAGAGAGACAATAAATTGATAGAGGACTTTATATTCTTTTATTCAATTTGATTAAAAATAACTTGCTTACATGGGTATTTATGGGATACAAATGACCCTTCTAACTTTTTCACATTAACTCTATTCATTTACATTTCAAATAACTTCCATGTAACTCCTATGTAAAATAACTCTTGAAAACTCAAAAAAACACAACCTCTTCAAGTCACGTAGTAACTTACAAGAATAACAAGAGACTCAACTAAATGTTATTAAAATTAAGTTTATTATTCAACACCCATTTTTAAACTTAATTTCAATTGACTCCAAGTAATGCTCGTAGTTTGCTAAAAATCTCATTCTTTAGGGGCTTTATAAAAATATCCGCAACTTGATTATGAGTCTTCACAAACTTGAGTTGTACCTCATTCTTGATAGTACACTCTCTAATAAAATGATATTTTATATCGATGTGATTGCTCCGATCATGAAATATTCGATCAAAAACTTCATCATAATCAATGCCGAGTCGTTGACTATATCCCTAGACAACCAACCTTGCTTTGTATCTCTCGATTTCTCCTTTAGCATTCTTCTTTGCCTTGAACTCCCACGTCACTCTAATGGGTTTTTGCTCTTTTGAAATAGTCGTCAACTCCCATGCGTTGCTTTTTCAATTGCTTTGATTTCCTCATCCATGGCATTTCTCAATTTTTCATCTTTCACCACTTCTTCAAAATCTATTGGTTCACAATCTGTAAAATGACAATAGAGAGTTAGATCATCATTTAAATTCTTTGTTACCTCATAAAGTTCTTGGAGACTTCTCATGTGTGGGGGCATTTCACTAGAACTTCCTCTCGAAGATGACTACGACGGTGTACTAGAATTTGTAGGTGATGGAGGTGTAGTGAACTCTTTGTTTCTTGGCTCTTCTTGTTCTTCATGAAAATGAAAGAAATCATATTTTTCTTCCTCTTAAGTGCTCCAATCCCAAAAGTCTTCTTCATCAAACTCCATATCTCTACTAATTACAATTTTGCCGGAATTTGGATTGTAAAGCTTGTAGCCTTTAGAACTTGAGTCATAGCCAATGAAAATGTACCTCTTGCTTTTATCATCAAGCTTGGACCGCTCTTGATCCGGTACGTGTGTATAGCCAATGCTTCCAAAAAATCTCAAATGAGAAACACTTGGCTTTCTTCCGCTCCATGCTTCTTGTGGTGTTTTGTTCCATAAGCTTTTTGTAGGACAACGATTTGATAAATATACAGCACAATCAACAGTTTCTACCCAAAATTCTTTAGGTATTCTCTTTGTCTTCAACATGCTTCAAGTCATATTGAGAATTATCCTATTCTTTCTTTCAACAACACCGTTTTGTTGTGGCGATCTCGGAATCGTTAAAGGACGACGAATTCCATTTGCTTCACAAAATTCTTTAAATTCATTAGATGTGAATTCGCCTCCTCTATCGGATATCAAGATTTAATACAATAACCATTTTTTTTCTACAAAGACTTTGAATTTTTTGTAAACTTTAAAGGCTTGAGATTTTTCCTTCAAAAAATATATCCATGTTTTTCGACTAAAGTCATCAATGAAAAGGAGGAAGTAACGGTTTTTACCGAATGAAGATGGCTTAATTGGTCCACAAACATCCACATGAACAAGCTGAAGCAGTTCATTTGTTCTTGTCGTAGATTCTTTTGAAAAGCTTTTCCGAAATTGTTTACTGACAAGACATCCTTCGCAAAGTTGATCTGGTTGATTAATGGAAGGCAAGCCATTCACCATCTTCTTTTGTGCCAACAATTTTAATCCACCAAATTTCATGTTCAAACCTCAAATGCCAAAGCCAAGATGAATCTTTCAAACAAGTCTTAAGACATTTAGCCACATCCAATTGAATATTTACTAAAAACATTTTATTGCTTGTTATGGGAATTTTAACTATCAAATTCTTCTTGTCATCTCTTAGTAAAAGACAACGATTTTTCATATGAATTTCATAGTCTTTTTCCAAGAGTTGTTCCAAGCTCAAAATATTATTTTTCGTACTTTGAACAAAATAAACATTTGTAATAAATTGACGTTCTCCATTTTTCAAGAAAATTAAGATTGTACATTTCCCTTTTATTGGAACTTTAGACAAGTCTCCAAAAGTAACATTTCCGCTCACCGATTCATCAAGTTCCACAAACTTGTTTTTGTTTCCACAGATATGATTACTTGCCGCATTACCAAGATACCACAAGTTCTTCTCTCCTCTTTCTTCTCTTTTATAAGCTAGCAACAAAGTGGGCTCTGCTTCCTCATTTTCAACATAATTAACTTTCTCTTCAACATTGTTAGTGTGGCTTCTACACTCCCAAGCATAATGACCATATTTTTGGCAATTATAACATTTAACTTGAAATTTATCATATCTTCTTCCATATTGCTTCAAGTTATTTCCTCTTCCTTGTCCTCTTGATGCTTGACCCCTCTCTTCGTAATTGACACTATTACGTCCGCCTCTTCCTCTTCCTCTACCACGGCCACGTCCAAGTCCTTGTCCTCTTTGACTCATTTCTTCTTCTTCTTTATCTTTGAAACAAATCTTTGTAGCTAGAACCTGTTCCAATGGCTCTTCTTTATTCTTGTTGAGGCTTTCTTCATGGGCTTGAAGAAATCCCATGAGTTGATCAATACTCATGGTTTCTAAATCTTTTGACTCTTTAATAGCGACAACGATATAGTCAAATCTTTATTGCAAGGAACGAAGGATCTTTTAAATAACTCGAATATCCTCCAATCTTTCTTCATATCTCTTCATTTGATTTACTATGGCCAACACCCTTGAAATATAATCTGCGATCGACTCAGATTCTTTTATTCGCAAAACTTCAAATATGCCTCTTAATGTTTGAAGGCGAACTTTCTTCACTTTATTCTTGGTAAAAGTTTTGGAGAATCTCCCATGCTTGCTTAGAAGTAGTTGCATTCGCCACCTTCTCAAACATAACCTCATCCAAACATTGATAAATAAGGGTGAGAGCTTGTTGATCATTCTTTCGAAGTTTTTGCAAAGCCTCTCTTTGATTAGGACTCAAAGGAGCTTCATCACTAGGATCACCATAGCCTTTTTCTACAATCTCCCAAGCATCTTGCGATCTAAGCAATGTCTTCATACGAATGCACCAATTATCCACTACAAAAATGCATGCATTTTGACGCGTGTCTACAGTACCCGTTACTGTAGACACGCGTCCAATTAGACACGTGTCTTTGGAGACACGTGTCTAATTGTACAGCCGTCACAAATTGACACGTGTATTAAATACACGTGTCAAACTGTGTTTTTTTCAAATATAATTTTTTTTTAATTAAATAGAATTTCAACAATTGGACACGCGTATTAAATACACGCGTCCAATTTGACACGTGTATTTAATACATGTGTCCAATTGGACACGTGTATTAAATACACGTGTCAAACTGTTATTTTTTTCCAAATATAATTTTTTTTTAATTAAATAGAATTTCAACAATTAGACACGCGTATTAAATACACGCGTCCAATTTGACACGTGTATTAATCACGCGTATTAAATACACGCGTCCAATTTGACACGTGTATTTAATACACGTGTCCAATTGGACACGTGTATTAAATACACGTGTCAAACTGTTATTTTTTTTTTCTAAATATAATTTTTTTTTTATTAAATATAATTTCAACAATTAGACACGCGTATTAAATACACGTGTCAAACTGTTATTTTTTTCAAATTTAATTTTTTTTATTAAATAGAATTTTAACAATTGGGGACGCGTATTTAAATACACGTCCCGAATTGGGCACGTGTACTGAGTACACGTGCCCAATTGTTTGGTTTCTCCCGGTTAAAAGTTTATTTTTCCCGCTTATATATGTGTGTATATATATATATATATATATATAATTTTTAAAATTCAAATAATATAATAATATAATAATAGATTATATATATATATATATATATATATATATTATATATATATATATATATATATATATATATATATGTACATACAGATCGGAACCCATTTGGGTTCCGATCTGAATTCTCTCTCTCTCTCTCCCTCTCTCTCTCTCTCTCTCTCTCTCTCTCCGTCACAGTTTCGCCGGCCAACGTCCGGCCACCGCGCATCAGCCCTTCCCGCCGGTGAGACGCCCTCTCTCCACCTCTCTCTGCTCGGTACAGTGTTCTCGGTCTCTCTCTCTCTACCTCTCTCTCTCTCCCTCTCTCTCTCTCTCTCTCCCTCTCCGTCACAGCCGCAGCGGCCAGCTTCCGGCCACCGCGCATCCGCCCTTCCCGCCGGTGAGCCGCCCTCTCTCCAGCTCTCTCTGCTCGGTCTCTCTCTCTATCGCTCTCTTCCTCTCTATCTCTTTCTCTCTCTCTTCCTCTCTATCTCTTTCTCTCTCTCTCTACCTCTCTCTCTCTCTCTCTGTGTGTATCTCTCCCTATCTCTCTCTGCCTCTCTCTCAGTATCTCTATGTCTCTCTCTCTACTCTCTCTCCCTATATCTCTCTGCCTCCCTCTCTCTCTCTACTCTCTCTCCCTATCTCTCTCTGCCTCCCTCTCTCTCTGGATCTCTACGTCTCTCTCTCTCGAAAATAATAAAATTTGGAAAAAAAAAAAACAAAAATTTATTAACCCAAATAAATTTAAATAAACAATAACAAAATTAAATTGAAAAAAAATTCCAAATTTGGAATTTAAATAAACAATAACAAAATCAATTTGGATTTTTTTTTTTAAAAAAAAAAAACGTTTTGACACGAATATTACAAATACACGTGTCAAACCGTTTTGACACGAATATTACAAATACACGTGTCAAACCGTTTGACACGTGTATTTGTATACACGTGTCAAATTTGACACGTGTATTTCTGTACACGTGTCAAAATGTGCAATTAGAGTCTTGCACATCTGACACGCGTAACACGCGTGTCAAAATACTCGTGGCAAACATTTTGACACGTGTACAGTGCCGTACACGTGTCAAAATGCACGTGGCAATTTGACAATATTTTTGTAGTGATCAAATAATCTTTGGAAAGGTTGAATTGGCCATTTCTCTAAGATCAATAAGCTGTGTTCTGATACCAGTTTGTTGGAAATTGGAAACCACACACACTAAGAGAGAGAATGAAAAGGAAGAGAGACAATAAATTGATAGAAGACTTTATATTCTTTCATTCAACTTAATTAAAAATCACATTCTTACATGATCAGTATTTATAGGATACAAATGACCATTCTAACTTTTTCACATTAACTCTATTCATTTACATTTCAAATAACTCCCATGTATGTAACTTCTATGTAAAATAACTTTTAAAAACTCGAAAGACACAACTTATTCAAGTCACTTAATAACTTACAAAAACAACATGAGACTCAAATAAATGTTATTAAAATTAAGTTTATTATTGAACACTTTCATCCGAAACAAGGAAGACGTTGCATGTAGACATCTTCCTCAAGGTCATCGTGAAGGAAGATAAGCTTGAGCTGCGGCAATAGCAAGAAGCGTACATGCCGTGACCATCTTGGCAACAGGAGCTAAAGTCTTTGTGTAGTCAAAATCATATTCTAACCGGCCATTAGTTTTTTTTAGTAGATTTAATAATATATTATATAGGAAAATGCGTTGATAATGAACAAATTATACGAAAATTCCTCATTTGCCAAGACTGGTAAACTTGGAATGCTCTACTGTTGTGGCATTTGATTGGATTTCTCTGTCAATCATATGATATCATTTTAAATGAATGTGTTTAAGAAACCTTTTGTATAAATACAATTACTTAAAATAAATAATTTTGTTCAAGTTATTTCTTTATTCTTTTTTTTTTTTTTTTTTTTTTGGTCATAATACCAAATCTTTGACTGCTGACTTGGCTTATCATCTACACACTAAATCAGTGTAAGCAAAAAAAAAAAAAAAAGCATCTTTATTTAAATAATACTTCATTTAGTGGACAATGCAATATTGAAAACTTGTTCTATTGGTAGTGATTTAATTTGGGTTATGCTAGGGGAGGCTCTAAGGAAGCCAAAGTAGGAGAGTACCCATCTTTGGCATGAGAGCTTTCCACCTAATTAGGGGTGGGCAAATTATCCGCCTACCGCCTACCGACCGCTTACCGAACCGAACCAAACCGCCATCGACCGCCTACCGACTTTAACCGACTAATTTCGGTTCGGTAGTCGGTATAAAATTTTATTCCGAAAGCCGGATCGGCAGCCGAACCGAACCGAACCGCCTTTTAAGCGGTAACCGAACCGAACCGAACCGAATTCTATTTCGACCGATTAACCGAACCAACATAAAACGAAACGGCGTCGTTTTAGTAAGAACGAAACGTATGATATTTTTTTTCCTTTAAAAAAATCAAAACGAAGTCGTTTCATTACCCATTTTAACCGAATGTTAACCGATTTAACCGACTTAACCGACCGCCTATTAACCGCCTTATCGACTAAACCGACCGCCCATTAACCGCTTAACCGACTTAACCGACCGCCTATTAACCGCTTAACCGACTTAACCGAAATAAATTCACCGACTACATTCCGAAAAAAGTCGGTTAACCGACCGAATTAACAGACTTAACTGCCTACCGAACCAACGCCCACCCCTACACCTAATTAGAGGAAAGGCCTATTCAAGCACTCACGGACGAAGCAAAAGCAAGAATGTCAGCATAAAGGTCTATTTGGTTTAGCAATTTTAACACGTGCAATTTGAGAAAACAATGATTTCAAAATGCAGTTAAAGAAAACGTAATTTTAAAAATTATAATTCAGCCTTTAAAATTATGCATTTTTAAAAATGTATTATTTACCTGCGATTTGAAAACATAGATTTTTTTCAAATAATACAAAGCTTGCCTTCCGAAAAGCAAAGCCCAACTGCTCGAGAGTTCCTATATTCAATGCTCCAAAAACCCAACCCTGCTGCTGACCTTGGGTTCGGGCCATTGCTTTTTTGCTTAAAGTTTTTAGTACACGTCAGAGCTTTAAGAGCCCAGCCCAGTAAAACTGACTGGGTATCCTTCTTTCCCCTGTCAAGTCCGTAGGGGATAGTGTCCCTCCTCATATCATATGCTAAGCCCAAAATCAAGCCCTCCTCTTCGTCATTTCATCAAACCACCCTATATTTCATGACAAATTCACTAAATTCACTTTAGTTAATCATTTAAAAACTGTATATAAGGAGTGAAATTGTTGATTTTGTTTGCGATATAATGGGCATGAAATTTTCGTGTTTTATCTTTTATTTTTTTAAAAAAAAAAATTGATATTTTTCATTAATTACTTAATCAAGAAAATATAGCTGATTGCTCTAACAAAATAATATTGTCATAGATACATATAGAAATTTCTTCCATCTAAACTTGATCTATGACTTGTTTAACGACAATCTTTGTTAAATGATGTGCCGATGTATTCGCGACGCTTGTAATATGTCTAACCTGTCAATTCAAAAACGACTTTAAGGTAATTCAAATATCACTCTCAAAAGTTTTGGACAACTTTTTATCCTTTTAAGATGCGTAAGATAGTAATTTTCTATCATTATCATCTCAAAAAAACTTATGAAATAAAAAAGACCACCTTAAATAGATAAATTAATTAGCAAGTTTAATATTTAAGGATTATATATTTAAGGCGAGTGCAAACTTATGTCACTTTGAGAACCACCTTTTAATTAAATTGTAAGCTAGGATAAGAGCAAGTGCATCACTAATTTTGTTGTCTTTACAACTCCAATTAACTTGAGGTATTATATATAAGATGATTTGCCTCAACGTCTCTTTTATGCAACGTCACCAAAACATTTCTTAAAGGCTGATGAACTTTGGGACAAAAGGTACGTTGTCTTCTTATCTTGTTGCTAAAACAATCCTTTAGTTTACTTCGGTGCTAGGGATGTCATATATATGGTTGGCTTGACTCCCGGTTTCATGCCTATCGATCAACTTGGTAAATCTGTTCACCTATATATATATATATATATATATAGTTGTAATTGAACTAAGTATTGAATGTTTGAGCCCGACTTGTTTAATTTTTTTCGAAAACGAGTCGAGCTTGAACTTATCATTGAGTTAGATATAAATTTAATCAAGCTCAATTTATTTATTTTTCGAAAGGACTCGAGCTTGTTCACGAGCTATGTAAATTAACTTATTCATTCTATATATAAAATAAATCTAATGAATTTTTAATTTTTTTCGTAAATCCATACTAATTATTGTTAAGATTTTATTATATGAGTGATTAGATAAATTTACTCAAATCTTAAACAATATAATATTCTTAAGTCTATATGTATATGGCATATATCTGTATTAAGATTCACAATTACAATAATTCAAACTACGTCTATTACGTTACCAAGATAATTCCTTTTTCCCTTTCAAAAAACTTAAAATGTTCTTATTACAACATTAAAAATAAAATAAAAATAGAATTGGAATCTGCAGAACTTGTTGCTGGAATGATGCTTTTCTAGCTAGTGTTGTATTTTCTGTTTTGTTTCTTTAGAGACTTTTGTGTAAGGGCCTGTTTTTTTTTTTTTTTTTTTTTTTTTTTTGTAGTTTTTTGTAGTTTTTTTTCGGATTGTAAGCCATCGTGGGTGGATGGTTGTTGAGCTTGCTAGTTTGTCTTTGCTTTGTTTGATCTATAAAGCTTTTATTCATCCAAAAATAATAATAAAAATGAAGTTATACGAGTTTGACTCGTTTAAATAAACGAGCATAATTAAACATTTGTTCAAGTTCAGTTCATTTATTAAACAAACCGAAGATGAGTCAAGTTTATACGAGTTATTCATCTCGAAGTAGCCTAATAATATATATAAATATATACACCCACAAAATTTTCTCTTTTCTAAATCTATTGACAAAGGGAGTTATATATAAACTGGCCAAATCTGAGGTTGATAGATAGGCCAGTTGTTGTTCGGTCTCATCTAAAATGTTTTTTTTTTTTTTTTTTTTCTCCCCCAATCCAAGTATTCTAGGGTCTAGAAGGCTTTCAGCATCAATTCAATTAAACAGCAAGAAAGAGCTTCCTGCAGTTGATATATTCGAGAATAATATATTAATATAAGAATATCTTTGTTACCACGTGAAATTGCTTAAAATTAGATATATATGCCTCGGAAAAGAATATGCCTATTTTACAGTTCTAGAAGCAATGAATAAAAGAGCTATATATCACAATGTCATGCTAACAAGTTGATTGTCGACTTGTGAAAACAATACGTGACTTAAAAAAACCAATAAATAAAATAAAAAACAAAATAAAATAAAAAAACTTGATTGTCGACTTCTTGTTGTCAGCTAATTAATTTGACTCCTTCCGCTGGCTCGTATCAGCATCGATGCCGTTTAACTATACTTCTTCTTCTTTTATACAAACTTCAAACGGCAAATCCCAAAAGCTAATTGAATATTACTGCCCATATAGACCTACCAAAAGCCACGTACGTTCTCTATTGTGCGTCAAGCGTTTCTTACTAGGGTTAATTTATAATGCTAATATTTAATAAGACCCAGAGTAGATAATTAGATATATATATCCAAATCACAAGACGCAAACTATATATATTATTTTTGTCATGATTGAATTAAAATAAAATGACTTTTTTGTTAAATAAATTAAACTAACTGCGAAAGAGACATTAGTAAATAATCAATGTGGTCTGTTCAACCGCTTCAACCATCCCTCACTAAATATATTTGGCTAAAACTCTTGTTGAAAAGGTTTTGAGAGTCTGTCGTTTAGCATGTTCAGAGCTTTGAACGCTTCAAGCGCGCGCGCGACGGATCTCTTATTTTGCTTCGAACAATTCTGCCCAACGACATCATTGCCAAGGCGTCCACCAATGGATCAAGATCATTTTTGGTACTTATAGGCAAATACTTCTTTTGTTTCCCCAAAATGGCCGGCCATAAAGGAAAAAGATTATTTCACTGTTATAATTAAAAAACGTTTTGAAAAATTTCAATAGGTAACGGCGTAACGCTACATTTCACACTTATTTATAACACTCATGTCACACTGGTTACATTGCGTATTTGAAATAGTTTAGTTTACACACTTTTTTTTAAAAAAAATGATTGGCATTGTAAGCCAATACGTCATGTTGGGTTACAATGCTGCTCCCGCAACCGCTCAAAAAACATGCATGTTGGATGTGATGTCGATGTCTGTAGAGACCTGATCAGTTTGTCTCCCTTAACACTAATATTTGATTTTAGATGAAATGACAGCTCGCAGTCTGACAAATAATATTAAAGCCAAAAAGTCGTGAAGGAAGCTAGGATCGTTGTGACACAATGCCGCTTCTTGTGACCAGTCTAAAACAGATTGTTGGGCGTAATGTCAATGTCCGTAAAATATTTGAATTTGTCTCTCTTAACACCAAATCGATTTTAGGTGGAATGATAGCTCATAGTCCGACATGTCATGCCACCCACGGTAACATAGGCGTAATAAATTAGTGTGAAAAATAGTATTATTTGTGAATGCTCTTGTAATGCTCAGGAAAAAAAAAAAAAAAAAAATTGCCCATGATTATATATGCATATCTATCTCCATATCATCATTTGATTCCATTTTAAATCTTTTATATCTAAAAAGAAAACTCTTCCATATATTAAAAAAGAGAGAAAAAAGAGCCAGAAATTAAGAATGATTAATGATTCCCAATAAAAATAAAAAAATAAAAAATAAAAGGTTAACCAAAAATCTAGATTTTTTTGTTAGAGCTAACCCCAAAAAATTAGATACGAGTAGGTCCACACTCCTAAAATATTGATGTTCTCATTATATTTGAATATGCAAGGGGATGTTTCTGTTTAAAATATTTATTTATTATTTATAAATTTTAATGGGGAAGATTCCTTGAATATTAGAATGCAGAAACTGGTCTACACGGTTAGGTAGCTGTTTGCTAGACAGAGATGTGAAGATTCTATTTCATTTAGAAATTCGAGACTATCCAACAAGATAATAAATAAAAATAAGATGATTTATTTGGGTCATTAGGCAATGATTATACAGTTGATCGAGCTGATCAATCTAAATTCAATAAACTAGAGATAACAAAAGCACCTTCCACCCTCCCCCACGTCAAAATACCACCCACTATCTGGCCTTTTGTGATATGTTGGTCAGTGGAAGTTACTGTGTAAGTTCAAGGTCTCTTCTACTTGCCCCCTAAAAATAAACAGAGCACTTCCTAACCTGACAGACAAATATATTCAGTATCCCATAATTATTTCATGTTTCTTTTTAAACCTTATTATCTTACCTCTCTGTTTCGACACGATTGTTTCTGTTTAGAGCTGACTAGCTGTTGGTGCTGTTGGTGTTAGTTTTCTTTAATCATAGTTTTGTTCTAATTAAGATGTTTATTTGATGCTGTTTTGATTTGTTCTGTCTGCATTTCGAGAGTCATTATGACTACAAACCGTGTTATATACGGTGTTTGTTGCTTCTAAATTATGTTTCCAATATCGATCAGATAATAGCACCATCAAAAAATGGTCCCTAGCCATGAAACTTTGTCTCTTGAGGTGCTTCAAGTTATTTGTTTCTTTTCTTTCCCCTTCTGTCTAAGCAGCTTTAAGTTTATGCTAGAAATTGTGGGTGGCAATTCTTCTTTGCGTATTAGGTTTGGGTGGTGTCAAGGTAGGAGTATAATACTATATAGGTTCATCATAACCCGATTTATTTAATTAAACGAATCAAACCTCTCAACACTAACCAACTAATTTCGTATTAAGTTCATGAGTCGTGTCGAAAATTGTCTATCTTAAATGTCATGTGCCATAGGGGTGTATAAACGGTTGCAGTTATTCCATCTTAACTGCAACTATTTTAGGCGGCTATTAGTTTTAAGCAACCACATCCGCTAACCGGCAGTTATTGAAGGCCAATAAACAACCGCTAACCACTTGTCAAGTAATGGACCTTTTAGACCTCTTTAGTTGTTTGGAAATTCTTTAACCCTTCTTTTAGGGCTTATTTTAGATGGTTTTGAACCTTTTCTAGACTTGCATTAGTTTCTAAGATACAATAGAGTTGTTTACATAGTAAGCAAAAGCTTGATTTCATACAATGACATGCTTTCATAAAGCACGAATTTCAACCGTTCTAAGCGGTTATGCGGTTGTAGTTATTAGCGGTTATGCAGTTATGCGATTAGCAGTTAATAACCGTCCAGCTTGTACACTATTAGGTCACTATGTCAGGTTCAAGTCGTGTTGATGCATGGTCCACATATATATAAGACTATATATAGGTCAACCTTAACTCGGCCTATTTAATTAAACGGATTAAACTCTTTAATCATACCTACTAATTTAGTGTTGAATTTATGTCAAATTCACAAATCGTATAAAAAATTACTGACCTTATTAAATATGACCACCCTGCTCATTAAACAAGAAAAGCCAAAGCAATTGCTTGTGTTTATCTTGACCAAGGAAATTATTTTTGATTTCCCCCTTCTAGAAATATTCCCTATTTTTTTTTTCTATGCCATCTACAAATATTTCCTACAACACAAAAGGTGTTGCCTTTTAATTACCAATCATATGAAAGAGAGAGAGAAGGTGAAGGGTGTGGTGGTGTGATGATGGATGGTCTCAATTGCAATAAGAATGAAGCACACTTTTGCATACACCTCATACATTGCCCATCTGCACGCACAAGCATGTTGATAGGGGGAAGTTGAGAGCCTTCAGTCTGAACCGTCCTATTCAATTGGTTTTCCTTTGTGTTTCTTGTACCAAATTATTTTTTAGCCTGACCTTCCCTCAATTTGAGGACGGGTAGGGAAAATATCAATGATGACATACCCATGATCATGCTTTCATGATGGGCAGTATATATGACGCTTTCAGGACATAATTGCCTTTTCATAATGGCTCAGCAAAAAAAAAAAAAAAAATGGAACATAATTGCCTTTTCCTTTTTCCTCACATATCGTACAACAATGAGTATTTTGACATATGTTCTTATTAATAACAAAAAAGATTTGTACTCACAAAAAAAGATTTGCATTATCCCAATGCTATTTTATTGTTGGACAGAAATTTTCTTTGTATTGGGTTTGAAAAAATTTCTTCAACCTTGCTTATAAAATTGTAGGGTCTTTTGATCAAGTAAGAATCACATTTTTTTTTAATATTTTTGTTAAAAAAATTATGTGTTTCTCACATACTAAAAAATATATGACAAATTTATAAATTGGATTGGACAATCAATTTGAAGGAAATTTATTTCAAACTAGGTTGAAAGAATTTCTACTAACTTAGTCTATTAAATTGATGTATCTAGAATGCATGTAAGAATCATATGCATTTTAAATATATATCAGTTTAATAAACCGAGTTAGTAATTTTCTTTTACTTAATCCTTTATTCTTCTAATGTAAATGTAACGTTACATGATTGTACAATCATATGAATGCTTACCGCATACACCTTGCGTCAAAGGGGTAAGTCTCGATCTAAGTATTTGTTGGGTAATTATTCTTCCCCAATCATAAATGGGTCTTCGGAGCGGCCCAGCCCAATCAAGCCTAGTAGGTTGGGTTGGTCCATTAGTCATGTTCTCTTCGGATAGTAAGTTCTTATACGGACAACGAGACCTCCTTGAAATAGCGGAATTCTTGTTCGGACAAAGGAGTACTTCTTCGGAGGGAAACGAATGTCAAGCATTTAGAATTGCTTGGTGTCTGGAACTTCACGGTTATACCGAGCACACCAGGCGAGCAACCACGGATTGTCCGAGGTGGAAGATTCCCGCATTTATTAAGATTTTTGAACATTTATTAGATATGAGATTAGATGGTCAAATCAAATCAAAATACATGGTAGACAGCAGTGTCACGTGCCGCTCTACAGGTCGGCTCATCATGCCAAAGAGTCAAAATACCATCAATGACCGTTGATCATGTCACATCCCACACGTGCGAGTTCATGAAAGAAAGGCAGTATAAATATAAGTCATAAATTTGGTAACACCTAACTTCTCTAATTGCATTTACTCTCCTTCTCATAAAACCCACATTGACTTTACCATCGGAGGAGGCGCCGCTGGCCAACCCTCGACAAGCCTTTATTGTTTTGCAGATTACTTCTCACGAGGACTAGCAACTTGTTCGGATACTCAATCAATAAAAGACTACTCATTCGTTGACACATCACCACTCGAAAACTGTACTAACAGTATTTAATAGAACTAACAATTTTTTACACGATTCATAAATTCGACACGAACCCAACACGAAATTAACGGGTTAGGGTTGAGGAGTTTATCTCGTTTAATTAAATAGGTCTAGTTAGATTAGACCTATATAGTCTTATACAAATATCTTTATATGACCTGAACTAGATATTTAGGCCTGACAATTTTTTACACAACCCGTAAATTCAATATACACAATACAAAATTAATTAACGAATTAGGATTAAGGAATCATGCCCATTTAATCAAATAAATTGACATATACTCAATATATATTATCTTATATTCATGATTCGACACGATTAAAATTCAATACGCGATTATAAATTGTACCCCTAAGTCCTAACATCCGATCATTGATTTCCATGAAAATAAATGCGATTCTAAAATTTCACGTGTTTAATTGTGGCTGCTTAACAGTCGGTGAGGCGACAAAAGGAAACATGCAATGCATCAGATGAGTTCCAAGGTTAGGGTCTGTACCTGAGTTCTGATGCAGACTCCACACTTTGTCTTTTTTCCTGACCATTTTGATGGAAATTCTCCGGAATATAAGCTGCATGCTTTGTCTCTTTTATATAGGATTATCACTGTTACTATTATTTTGTCTTTTCTTTAAACTCTGTTTGGGGGTGTACATAGGTCAAAAGCTTGGGGACCCATGGTCTAGAATGTGGCTTGTTTTCTACCCATCAGATTCACGCCATTGCTATCCAAATTCCACCTTCCATGATTCGATTGAGACTGGAGAGGATAAGTTCGGCTGAACAAGTAAGACCACAAGCAACAAAAATCCATTCCATCAATCCATCAACCACTTTTTCTTCAAGAATTTGGCTCATTCTGACCCTATATATTAGTATTTCTTTTATGAAATATAAGCCAAAATCAGTAGAGATTTGTAATATATACTGTTCTAAAATGTTTAAAATATTTAATACTGACAGTGTGTTTAACAACAAAGCTCTTGTTCACTAGAGTGATTTAAAATATTTAGAGAGGGCCATTAATTTTTTTTCCAACAAATAGCACGTGCTATTATAAATGCTGCAAATAGTAAATATTGAGAAATAAGGGACTGGACCCTTAAACTCTAAATCAGAAGAATTTGACTTAAAAAACAGCTGTCTAAGCAGAGACATCAAACCTTACTAGAATTATATTTGAGCCTCTCTTTCATTAACGCTCACTCTCAAATAAAAGATGACCGATCTAGCCAACACAAATTCCAGTAAAATCTGAGCAGTACACAAACAAACTGTACAGGAGAAACAAGAGAATACACAACACAAAGCAGAAAACCAAAAAACAAAGCTGCCGGCAGAAAGGCAGGGGCGGACTCCATCAGCTATGGTGGCGCGTGGATGACACCTTGCCGTAGATCAGCCACCGTAGCCTCCATCCCCATCGAGCACGGCCAGAAAATGGCGGAGTGTGGCCATCACGCGCGTCAGAAAGCAATAGGCTCTCTGGCGCGTGTAGGCCACGCGCCGGACTCCGACCACCGACATGACCGGTGCTTCAGGCAGCGGGAGCAGACAACGACGGAGAACACGGCTGAGGAGCGCGTGTCTTGAAAAAAGTAACGGGGTTGAGTAGATCTGGCTCCGAAAATCCAAGAAAAAACAGATAAAGAAAATGCTAAAACCACCGTTAAAAGACATGAACGGCCACTACTTCCCCAAGCTGGAAACCTTGATTTTAGCTTTACTGCCTGGGACAAAAAGCAAGAAAGAAAAAACAAATACAAATACAAACCACCATAGCCTCAAAGGCTAGGGGAAGTCAACCACCACCGGATCAACTAGGAGGAACAAAAGCTCCACAGCCCTAATTGCTTAGAGAAAAACTAGCCTCCACTAATAGAACTTAGGGAGAAAAACAAAAAGACACCTTAGGGAGGGAGGCCAGCCTCATAGAGGGCCATTAATTAATTGGTCATCTTTGTTAAGTTTTTGTTTTTTCATTTTTTATATAAATACGTACATTAACAATCAACTCAAAACACCAATTACTTCTTAAAACATAAAACACGCTTTATTTTTTTTATGTCATATTAAAACATTTTTTTAAAACCGAAAACAAAACAAAAAACGCTCCTCTAAACACAACAACAAACATACATGTTTTCACATTTGTTATTGTTGTTTTTATACTTTTTATATATATTAACAAAAACTTCACCTAACCCCGTAAACTTTCACAACATTTGCACTTACCTCCCTCAAAGTTTAAAAACTCTCAATTTATGGTCCGTTTGGGTTTGCGATTTAAAATCACGATTTTAAAATGTGCGATTTGAAAAGAGTGATTTTTAAAAACGCAGTTAAACGTTTAGCAAAATCACAGTTTAGCATTTAAAATCGCAAATTAGCATTCAAAATTTTGTGTTTTCAAATCTCAATTTTAATAAACGCAATTCTCAAACGATTTATGTACGTTCTGCAATTTGGTTTAAAATCGCACTTATTGTCTACGAAATCGCAATCTCAAACGCACCTTAAGTATATCAAACTTCTAATTTTTTGCAATGTCAATTCTAACGGAGAGGTGTTAAATTCTTATACCCTCAATTTATAATTCTTTTTTATAAAAAGAAAAGAAAGAAGAAAGTCTGGTGGGTGTGACCCACCTTGTGACCCGTGGGTGGTCGTGAATCGTGATCCAACGTTGGGTCACAAGTAAGATAGAGAAACGAAATGCCAATAATTCCATCTCTTTCCCTATGAGTGAGTACATTAAAAAAGTGAGCTCCAAACACTTTCTCAAGTCCTTAAAAAAACAAATATCTTTAGCGATCGATCTAAATTCCCAAGCCTATCTCTGCAGACTACCACCAGTAATCATTCGCAATAGCAGAAAAGAGAGGAGGGATCTTGCGAAAAAAGAAGAGAAAGCACCATCCCAGTTGGGAAAACATTTCCCCCAACAGTTGCAAAGTCTCTTTTACACACACAAAAAAAAAGGGTTTTAGAAAAAGTGGGAGAAAGGTGGAGATGAAGCATACTCGGCCAATTATGATTATGGTTAGGAACAGATTCAAACAGGTTGGAACCACCATTGCCTCTGCAACCCTTTCCATCTTTATCAACGTTTGTATAATGAGTCAGGGCCATTTCCATGCCTCAAAGTTTGAAAAAGCAGCTTGATTATGGCCCCCACAGATCTTCTCCGTGGGTTCCCCCTGATCTTTAAAGAGTGGGGGGCTGCTAATCTGCTATAGAGTAAGAAAAAGTTCTTGCACTAAGGGTGTTTTTTATTGTAAGCAAGATTATTCACCACTAGTGGACCACTGCCTACATCTTTTAGGCCTGAAATACGGATCATCATTGACTTGGAGGGTATTCAAATTGGTTTTCTTCAGTTAGACTAGAAAAGGGAGTTAGCACTTAGCATGCATGCCGTTTAGTTGTAATTAATTAATTAGAGGAATATGTATTAAAACCAAAAGGAGCCCTTTCCTCCTTTATGCCTTTCGGGCAATAGATATAACTACCGAAGACGAGAAATGCTACATGAACTCTCACTTTTATATTTTCAATAGTTTATTATCTAACGTGATAGTTGCCATGTCAACTTTTCATCGCAACGTTTTTAATCTCATCTGCTTATTCTATTTTTGCAATTGTCACGTTATAAAGCGTAAAAGTGGGAGTTGGTGTAATATAAATTTATCTTTTACCATTATGCATTGCAAAGTAAAATGAGTTTCTTGGATCTTTCTTCTTTAAATCCTTCTTGACATCCAATGTTGGGTCAATTCTAATAAAATAAAATAAAAAAACATTTATAAGGTTAAAAAAAAATATTAACCTACTCGATCACCCCTATTAACAAATTTTTTTTGCTTCTAGCGCTGCGAGCTTCTGACTCTGTCCTTGAACTTGACATTCTGACTCCCACAAAATCATTTTCAATCTATCACTTTCTTTTTTCCTGTTTCTCAAATATTGATGGCCGTTGAACTTGAACCAAGGTTTCCATTCCACCCTTCTTCTCAAACGCCATATATAAACCATTCTTTTGGCATCTTCAACAAAAATCACTGAAAGTCTGAAACCATGCATGTGCATGTCTTTGTTGTGTGAATAATTGTCATGTGCTAGATTTCTTAAGGGTATAATGGACAAAGAGAAAGATAATGGATAATGGAGAGGGTGGTTGGAAAGCACCCTGCTGGTTCTCCTAAACAAATGAAAATCATTTGGGGAATAAACTTTTCATGATTTTTTTTTAAGTCACATTAAGATCGAAGTCTTTAAATAGACTTACAAACAGATCATATAAATAATACAAAAACTAATGATAAACCTATTCTTAAAATAAGGATAATAAAATTAATCTAAATCCTAATTGTTAAAACTAATCTTAAAATAACCTCTGATCCTTGTACAATTACGTACCGTTTTTGGTCTATAATTGGCTAGTGGAATTTGCTAGGCACTCATTTGGTAATCACCGAAGGTAAGGGATCAACATGAAAATTTGATTATGGAGGATATAAAATCAATATTGAAGGTGGTGAGTGTAGATAATACTTAGTAAGTTAGTTTCCTTAACCCCCAATGGCACCTTTACTGGTAGGCTGATTTCAAATTGGTAAGATAATAAAGGGCGGATCATATTGCCTTGTATGATCACAATCTTTTCACTACATGCGTGGAGGAAGGAATTTGGTGTGTTGCGCTCGTATAATACTCAATGGACCCATCCCTTGCTTCTAAGATGTTGCGGGCCAACACCATGGGCTTTCCTTAAGACCTTCGTGGTCGAACGAGCTCGTATTGGATCTAAGGCCCATGTCTCAAGTGGCCTATGGTGTGAGAAATAACTTGGGGTGACCGGTCCTTGATGGACCTTCATAAGCTAGCTCGTGTTGGTGGGTCGAGGGAATCGTTGATAGTCGAGTACTCACGTAACAATAATATTCATTTTAAAGTAGTGCTACATACTAAACCTCCAACCCACTAGGCTGATGTAACAGTTTCATCAATCCTTTGATTTTTTTTATTTTTTTTTAATAAGAGTTGATATGTACTGTCATATCAACCTAGTAAGATAGGAGTATAATATGTAGCATTATTATTCTTTCTTTTTTTTGATGAATAAATGCTTTTATAACCCAAACACATCAGCAAGCACTCCAAAAAAACCTGGATCAAAAGCTACTCAAACAGAGCAACTAAACAAACAAAGAACAGCAACAGCCGAACAAAACACTACAAATACAGCAAAGGCTGTAATTCCCATTTCTCTACTAGCTGAAAACTATTCCTAATCTTCTTAGCCGAACATCGAGTTAGTAGTCTCGATCTCACTTCCCACTTCACTTAATGCACCAGAACCTCCTCAGATCTAGGTAAATTCTCATGAATCAAATCATTACGGTGCCTCCAAATATGATAAACGGTGGCCCCCCAAACAGAGCCTACAAATGGTAGCAAGCTTTTCCCCTTCAGATGAGCATCACACCATCTACTAAGTGAATCCCACTCAACTGGCGGATCCCGTATCATACAATTAGCAATAACATTCCTCCAAATACGCCTGTTAAAGCTACAACTAAAAAAGAGATGATCTCTACTTTGCTGGCAAGCAAAGCAGAACATACACAGAGTGGATCCCATGTAACCCTAATAACACATCACTTCCTTGGTGATGAGGGCATATCTAAAAACCAACCAAAGAATGAAAGCATGTTTAGGGATTACCAACTCAAACCAAACAACCTTATGCCATCTACCTTAGGCAATTTAGTCTGAAGCAGCTCCCAGGTCTGGGCACTCAAATACGTGCCAGTAGAGGATTTCCAAGCGGAAGATCCTCCCCACCAATGCTAACTTCAAATAATATACTTTGTATATGCACCAACCGGTTAGATCTAGCTCTACGCCAGAACCATTCTCCCTCTCTAATAATCAAGGACACCCGAGGTCCAATGGATTTGTCGGCATCATAGAGAATTCGATATCCATACTTGTCAAAAAGACAACCTTCTAGGGAACAAAAATACTTTTTACTTACCTATCTAAAAACACTCCACAATAACTTCCTTTAATTTTTCCTTAAACCATTAATTTTTATTTTTATTTTTTTACTTTTACTTCTTTTTTTCTTTCATTTTTTTTTTCCTGCTGTCTCTCTCTCTCTCCTTCCCTCAAGGCAGAGCCACTCTTTCCCTCCAAATAGACCTTGTTCAGCTTCTAATGCTTTGATTTTTGAACAAGCCATAGTTGAAGTCTTCTAAATTTGGATTTGCCTCAAAATCTTGAACTTGTCGATGATATGTTTAGTGAAAATCTGCTGAAAATCTAAACAAACTTGGACTTGGGTGGGAAGCGGTGATGCTTGCGCCACCGTTGCCGTGCGCATGGAAGCGGTTGAGGTAGCGGATTTTGATAGAATCAAGTTTATGATTATAATAATCATTAAGAATACTACATACAATGCTTTCCAATGTAGCAATCCCAATGCTTCGAAACCTATAGGCAGTAGTGGACCTAGACTTCACAATTTGGAGGGGCCAAATTGAAAAGAAAAAATTTAGGAGGGGTAAAACTAAAAAATAAAAAATTTAGGGATAAAATTTTTATTTTTTTTTAAAAAAAATCTTGAGGCTGCTCCGCCCTTGCTTATAGGGAATCTACTATAGGTATTCTATGTAAATTTTTTTAAATTTTTTTTATATTTAAAAAAAATGAATCATCTAAGAAATATCTACCCTAATTATTTTTAAGTCAATTGCGTTAGTTGGCTGTCAAAATTTCGATCGGTGATTGATTAGGCTGTTTAGTCATTTCCCAATTGACTTGTTGTATTTTTTAGTTTTGAAATAATGATAGGCCTTGTTTTATTAGTCACAGGTAATGTTCATACTGATTGCGGCATGTATCATGTATGAATTTTTGCGCCAGCAGGGGGCCCTTCGAAGCTTCTTCAAGATATAATATATTGGTGGTTCTAGATTATTTAGAAACTAGGGCTACGTATCAAAAAAGTGATGGTCCAAACATTATTCTACACACAACATGAGCGATCGATAATAGAAAACAGTTGGCAAATTCCAGTAGATATTCGACGAACTTCAACAGCGGAGAACTCCGGCAACTTGTCTGGCAAACTTCGATGGAGGTTCGGTAGCTTTCGGGGATGGTCTGACAGCTTCCACGGTGGTCCAGTGATTTAAAAATGAGAAGTTCAAACTCGAAAAATGATTTATAGTTTTAAAAATGAAAAATCATTTTATAAAAATTAAAGAATTTTTTTTTGGACAATCGAAAATGTTTTTGGTTTGACCACAATTTTCGGTCCTACCAAACACTATAAAATAAATAAAAATATTTTATGTCGAAGTGATAGTAATAACAAAAATAGATATTAGAGTTCATTATCAGATAAAAGTGAGACAAGTTAATTGAGACGAAGTGAGAAAATCTACAATTTGGTGCAAGCATCGTCAATTGCCCTGCACATACTCTCTACAATAGTTTTAAGATAAGATTTCACCTTAGAGTTCCTCAAGGATTAAATTTTTTTTATCAATTTTTTCCCCAATGAGAGTTGATCTTTTCATCAATTTTATATCATTTCACCTGCATTACTCCATATCATCCTTTATGGCCCTCAAAATAAATTAGAGATACTATTCCAAAGCAATTTAACCAACAAAAATGCAATAAAGGAAAATGCCCGTGGTAATTGTTTCATTCATCTTCTATCACCAATAGAGGAACAAACAATTTGGCCATGTTAACTTATTAGTAATTTCAAAAGTTTAAAATTGATTATTTAATTAATATTATAAAAAAAAAAAAAAAAAAAAGTGTTATATACTATGCTCCATCTTATTAGATTATGTAACAATGCTGGATCATTAGCCTTTGAATTTTATTTTTATTTTTTTTCAACAATGGTCAATTTAAAGGCTGCTAGACACTATCACGTCAACCAGTAAAATATGAGTATATTATAAAACCATTAAGAAATGTTAGAATTCCTTATTCTATCGTCCTTCTGGTATCCTTCTGAATAATATAGATTTAATAAAAAAAAATTATCTCAAAAGGTGACTTATAAAATGCAATTTTTTAAACAAAAAAAATTAAATTTGTCATCCAAAAGGACACCAAAATGACACTAGAATGAGCTCTAACATTTCTCATAAACAATTAGTCATATCATAACACTTCTCATCAATAAGTGGGATGTTTAACTTAAATGAGGGATAATATGGAGTCAAACTTAAGATCTCTTCTCTAAATTAAACCACAAGTTATCCCAAAAATTTATGCCTATAAAAAATGATAAATTTAATTATTTAATTAATATTCTAACAAATGATCCATGAGTGAAAACTTTTCATCCTATTTTTCTATAAAAAGTAAAAATAAAAAATCCTTGCTTTTTTTTAAGGTAAGAAGTTGTTGGTAAAACTTTGAAATCGTGTCAGCTTATTTTTTTCTCACCTAGCTTGGATCAGATGAGTTACAACTTACATAATTGATTCTTGCTTTCTATAGTTGTGGGGTTTAGCAAGTTGTTGAATCATACAAGGGACACTTCCAGATTTATTTATTTATTTATTCTATTTCTAATTTTTTTTATTATATATGTAGGACAACAATAGAGAACAGGCATCTATCTAGGCATCCAGTTGGATTGGGATTGCATATCCACAAAATTAATTAACCAGACAGTTGTTGTGGGAGGGCTTATATGAGATATAATTATCAAAATAAATTTTAAGCTGTTTGACTACTTACATAGACAAATAGGCCCTATTTAAGCTTTCTCAATAATTACTCAAATGTTAGTAATTTAAGTAGCTAATTGTTGCTGATCCCGTTGGATTGAGTTCAATATAATATGAGTAATTATATATATATATATATACTATACTTCCATTGAACTATTATTTCATTTTACTAATGTGCAGTACTCATCAGCCTTGTTAAAAAAATAAAAAAGGCATATGGACAATGCTCGCATTTCTCATATAATATATTAAGTAATACTATAAATCACGCTACTATCCATTACATTAGAGTGACACTGTTAATCTATTATTATATTTTTTCTTTTTTTTTTAACTTAATTAATCCAAAGATAGATTAAAACGTTACATCAGCTAATAAAATAACGGTGTAATAATAGTGCAGCTAGTAGCTAGCAATTACTATAATATATTTCACACAAACCACGTACAGGTTGATTTGATTTAAAATCGTGAATATGCAATCTTCGTTAACTCATTGTACATGCACGTAAAAGCATTTCTTGAGTTTCTTTGATCATAATTAACGTACGCATCGATTCCAAACAAAAAAGAAAACAACAAAAAACAATAATAGGTTGTTTCCCCGTACAGATCATACCCTGTGCTCCCAACACCAAAAGTGACAAGCTACAACTACAAGCGACATCATCAACAGTCGCACACACTCACTCCCAGGCAGAGGCTGTCCATGTTAGAGAGGCAAGAACAGGCAGCTGATCATCATGCAAACGTTATTACAGTTGCGTTAATAAATTAGCTTTCGAAATCGCCGGCATGAATGTCGGTGACGGTGCCGTTTTGCAGCGTCCTGTTTTCACGCGGGTGACATGCCCATGATGCTCGATCAAATAGTCCCACCTAATTTTCTCCTGTTTAAACTGCGCTGGTGATCACTTCGATCTTACCATGTAGCAACAGTTAATTGTGGAAAAGAGTTTGACTTTATTTTTTGTGATGGTGAATTCTGGGTCGCTTGATCTAATTTCATTTATGAAAAACATTCGGTACGTACGATTGCCATTTGTACTACCGGAGGGCATGGGGCCTGGGGGTACTGCTTGCCAGCTTGGGTGGACCCTATTGTGGGGCCATACTATCTTATATTAGAAAGACAACCCGTGTGGACCGTTCGATTGCTATTATCTGTACCTTAAACACAAAATCCAATGTGGACCCGCCTTATCAACTATACGCAAAATAGAATCAAGGATTTCAGTAAATTGGAGAGGCTCTATTTTATGGGAATTAATAAGATCCTTTCTATTTATAATTCATTTTATTCAGTGGCGGGGTTACATGGTGGTTTTTAAAATATTATTATAAAAAATTTTAAATTTTAAAATTTTACCACTTTATTTTTTTATTTTTTTTTTAAATTGTGCTCCTCTAAATTCTAAATGCTAGCTTCTCCCCTGATTCTATTATCAAGATTTAAAGCTTTTATATTTAAAGTTAAAGAACAAGGGTCTTCTCTATTTTCATGCTCATGATTTAAAATTTGTACATTTATTGGTGTACTTGATTTTAAATTATTTAATTTTTTTAATGGGTAATTACTTTTTTTTCTCATCAACTACTGACCATTGTCAACATGCCACCACGAATTAACACATCGACCAAACAAGAACATGGAACTACCATTTTCATACCGTCACCCCTTTCCGTTAGGAAATTTTGTTAAATCGGAGGGAATATTCTATTTTTAGACGTTAAATTTTTTTTAAAGACATAAATACCCTAAAAATGTAATTTAATAAAAAATATTAAACTATATATATATATAAGAAAAAGGGGGGGGGGGGTCTCAGAGGTGGTGCAGGGTGGCTCGCAGCCACTCCCCTCCCCCACCGGTAACCACCCCTTTTTTTTTTTCTTTTTTTTTTAATTGTTTAATTTTTAAGGTACTTTATGTAAATTTTGATTTTAAATTAGGGTATTTGAGTCTTTTCACAAATTTAACTTACGAAAATGGGGTAACGGTATGAAAATAGTAGTTTCATGCTCTTTTTTGGTTGATGTGTGACTTCGTGGTGGCATGTTGACAATGATAAGTAGTCGATAAAGGAAAAGCAATTACTTCATTTTTTTAAAAGACGTGTCAATATTGACTTATTTACACCGTTAGATTTACAAACTTTAAATTCTAACTGGAAAATAAAATACTATTCATCAATCGTTTGAAATTATAATGATCATATCCCGCATCTAACCGTGCACATAATATCAATATTAACAAGTCTTTTAAAAAATTTAAATAATATGACATTACATATAGTATTAAATAAACAAACTTCAAATCATGACCGAAGATGCTTATCTTATGCACCGCACCATAAAGTATTCGTTCTAAATTAATGCATCTGAATAGGGTAGATGGAAATATAGTCAGTTTTTATACTTGTTAGGTGGCACATTAACGAAGCCAAATCAAAGACGCACAGTTAATTAAGAGGCTCACGGCTTGCGAATGCCAGCCCTACGCTTGTTATTTCCAAAGAGTCATTAGTTTTCGTAGGTACATGCCGGACACTAATTCATTATTTTCCGACCATACAATCAATTACGCTTACATGGAAGGTTACGTTATTATTAAACCTTGGCTCCACGCCACAGATGTTCGGCTCTGACTTCGTCAAAACTGTGGCAGCGCGCAGAGCAGTAAAGACTTGGGTGGTCGTCTTCATCAATGGCATCCAGAAAGCGAAATGATTCAACGTGGACTCGAATCCTTTCAAAATATTTGTTGCGATTCATAAAACTCGCTTTTAAGGGGCACAGATTAGTGGAAGAGTTGGTGGTCTTCCATCAATGCACAATAAACATCATCAACGTACGTACGTAGTCTTCGAATTATGATATACGGTCTATAATTATCTGAGCAGATGATAATGAATATGACCAAATAGAAATTGAATTGTGCAATTGTTTATTAGTCAAGTCAAAGGGAATCTCATGCATAAATAATATCCATAATTATCTGTTAAATTTTTTAAAAAATTTAAATAAATAATTAAAGACCATCTTAATCGGTAGACTTCAAATCCATCCAAAAGTATGTCCACAAGTCGAGCCTCATGGGGTGAACGTAATCCTTGGTAGGTTCCACTGAAATTCTCTGGAATTTATATACTTTTAAGTGCACAAGTTTAAGCTTTCGGGAGTTAATGGGCCTCATCTATTCCACTCATGATTCTAATAAACTACTTGTCAAAAAAGAGAAAAAGAGAAACCGAAAACACTTTTAAATATTCCTCTTGAAACCAACTTAATTGTATGCCATTCCATTCCATTCTTAATTATTAATTATTTATGGCGGCTATGTTTTTGTTATTGGTATTTTTTTTATTATTTTATAGATATTTGTCTTTGGTATTTAAAAGGAAGAAAAATTGTTTCTCCACTACTTATGAGTACTACTGTATTAGGGATGTCAATCTTTTATATGATCGGTGAACTTGATATAAATTTAATATGAGATTAGTGAGTTAGAGTTAAGAAGTGTAACCTGCTTAATTAAATGAGTCGAATTAGAATTGACCTATAATAGTCTTATATACATGTATTAAAACAATCCGAACCTAACATGTTAATTAACACGAATTGTCACGCCTACTCACAAGTGTTTCAATGCGCATGTGCAAGTGACACAAAAACAAACTTTAATTTTAGTTTTTACCAAAAGCGCTACCTATAATTATAGTAATAAACAAATTATGTTAGGGTTTTTTTTCTTTTTTCTTTTTAATTTATTGATCCTTGCATGAGTGTATTTTATATAATCAAATTGGGAAAGGGTACATTTATCAAAACACCACGGAAAAAAGTGGTGGATGTCTAACAAGATATCCAAAACGAAAATAATAATGCATAAATACAAACAAATTACTCATAGTAAAAAGGAAGACAAACAAGTGACTCACTCTTCTTTATAAGGCTGCATAAAAATGGTTACCGAAACAAGATGGGTACAAATAGGGATAAACCTATCTAAACCCCTTTTTTTTTTTTTCTTTTTTTTACTTTTTTCTCTCTAATTGAATAAAGAATGGGTTACAATGGAGGATCATTCCCACTCCGAATCCAAAAAGAATGAGTAAATGATCCTAAAAAAAATATAGGGTGAGTTCCTCAATAACAGACTCAACACAAATGAGAGGAGGAGGGAGCAAATATGTTCACTCCTCTTCTCCTTTTTTCTTTCTACTCACCGCTCTTACCCTCCCCCTCACATCCTAGTTTTTCTTTTGTTTGTAGGTGTTCTCTGAACAGATCAGCAATTTTGGCCTCTCCACTATGCATCCGTTCATCTACCTCTGTGCTGTACCGTTCATCTCCTCCCTAGTGTTGATGCTGTTTGCTGGTTGTTTTTTGCTTGAATAAAAGTTTCATTCTCCATAGATCTGTGACATCTGCCCTCATGGACGATCTATAAGATGAAGGTTAGTCATGTGTGATGGTTTATTTCTCACGACTTAGATAGTTCAGTGTGATGGGTTATGTCTTACGACCGGTTTAAATAAATTTTTTTAGGATATTTGTCTACCTTTATCTTAGATCTAGTCTGCTCGAAACAGATCTACTCTTTAACTATTTTTTGTACGGGGGTTAGCGGAAGATAAAAGTTATAGATAACACTTTAATTATTGTAAGAATTTTGTTTGTATCTATGACTTTGTAATCTCATAATATGTAGTTATGATTTTGCAAAGCTTTATGCTTTGTGATGTTAGAAATTTATAGTCGTAATCTTTTATCAATAAATATTTAGATATTTCGTTCATTTAAAAAAAAAAAAAAAAAAAAGGGGGGGGAAGTTGAAGGAGAAAAGATACTACCAATATTCGAAACAGGAACCTTGCATTAGTTGCATAAGTATATTAATATTGTTTGTTCTAAATGCACCCGCCAGGCGTTGCCACCGCATGCTGGGTGTCCTTTATTCTCTTTAAATTTCGTTCACCAATCTCTCTATTTTGAAAATTCAACCCTGGACTATAAATAATTGTATTCATTAATGATTATCATTAAAGTTTACCCAGATTGAGTTGGTACAACCCATTTCAATTCCGATGAGGATTCTTTAAAATTAAAAATTTTCAAATGATGTGAATTTATGTTGTTTTATATATTAAATGATATGAAAAATACTAAATATTAAAAATATGACAAGTTAACAATAAGAATTAAGTATATTTTTATCAAGTTCTTATATTTTATATCGTATAAAAGCTTTGAATAAAAAATTGTATTTTGATTTAGTAAAGAAGAAGCGTCTCTTCAAAAATAAAAAATAAAAATAAACCTTTTGAAATGATTTTTTTTTTTGTTGCCTTAATTACATGTCATATATTTAATATGTATTGTTTTTCATATTATTCGATGTAAAAATAACCTCAATTCACATAATTTAAAATTTTAAAATTTCTTTAAAATTATAGAATACCTTAATCCTTTGAACTCTCAACAATAATACGATGCACATTAATTTCTAACTTTTCCAAGTATAGGCGTTAATACTTTTCTCAGCCTCGTAATTTTTGTGGCAAATTACGATTTTATGGCAGGACACTTTCCCGACCTTTATTGTTTCTTCTAACTCTATCCTTCAAATCATATTTTTCAAAAGCATGGATAATTAGATATAGGTTTACATTTTTATTTCAATCGTCTTGATTTTTGCTATAGAAGACAAAAGAAATGCATAGTTATATACTAAACTATTACCTCTCTGTTTAATCTCATTGGCCTTAGTCCTGACTTGTTATTAATCTCTTGATTCAAAAAAATAAAATAAAAAATATATTAAAGTAATACGCTTCATATTTAATTATTATATTCATATTACATTGGCTGATATTTTCTATTTTTAATAATTTTAATAGAGAGAGAAATGCAGGGGTGGCTCACAACCCAACGCTGTCAATGGGTGGCCGGCGGCCACCCACAACTACCGTTGGGTGGATAGTGGTTGGGATGTTTTTTTCTTCCTTTTTTGTAGATTATATTTTTAAAATTTTAATTTATAAACTACTAAAAATATATTATTTTAAGATAATATGATAAAAAGGTTGATGTGACGTTAACCCATGTCAAAAATTTGAATGAAAAACTCAATGAATGATACCTTTCAAATTCGAAAAAAAAATTAAGGGGTGAGTTTATTTTTAACACGTAAGAGAGTTTACCTATAAAATATTTTAAATAACTTGTAATTTCAATCATTTTCGGGGGGTTTTTTTTTTTTTTTTTTCTGATGAATAACCATTTTGGGGTTGAAAAAGAATAATATGTCAAGTTAATATAGAAACCCGAGAAGTTTAGTGAGGGTTCGTAATGATCGAGAAATTGTGGAGAAAAGGGAAAATGGTGGACAGCTTTCACTGCTCTTCTTTGACTTTTCTCGGGCATCCATGCAGAAGAAAATCTTTTGCCATTTGTTTTGCAAATCGATTTGGATTTGCAGTAGTCTTTCTCCAATCTATTCACTCGCTTTCGTTTCTCAGTGCTCACGGCCTCACCGTGAACTCTGCAAAAATGTACGCACTCTCTCTGCAACTTCCTGTGGCCTTCGCAGTGTTGGCCTATTCTGTCTCACCTGCATAAATACTAATTTTTTTTTTTTTTTTATCTCTCTTTCTTATTGGGGCAAATCTTTTATAGTTACTTTTAGAACATTTTAACCTATTTAGTTATAATATTTTCAGCAAAAATGGTTACTTTAACAATTAAAAAACAGGAAAAATTGCACCGTTGATCCATGTGGTATGTCATAATTATTTTTTACTCCCTATGATAAAAAGTTCATGGGAGGTCCTCGTGGTATGCAATAATTACAAATCGATCACTAGCGTCAAATTCTGTTAAATTTTTTAACAGATTCCGTCAAATGCCACGTCAGCGACACGTGTCGTCAATAAGATGGCGACACGTGTCCTTAATAAAAAAATATAAATTTATTAAAAAATAAATAAAAATACTTATTTTAAAAAATAAAATAAAATAAAAATTCAAAAAATAAATAAACTGAACAGGTGGCCGCGTGCCACCCCCTGTGGCTTGGGGGTGGCCAAGCCACCCTTTCAGCCTTTTTTTTAAAAATTTTTTTAAAAAAAATAATTATTTTTATTTATTTTTTAATACATTTATATTTTTTTTATTAAGATAGACACGTGTCACCATCTTATTGGCGACACGTGTCGCTGACGTGGCATTTGACAGAATCTGTTAAAAAATTTAACAGAATTTGACGCCAAAGATCGATTTGTAATTATTGCATACCACGATGACCTCCCATGAACTTTTTAAACCATAGGGAGTAAAAAATAATTATGGCATACCACATAGACTAACGGTGCAATTTTTCCTAAAAAAACACAAATGGTTCTTCAACACATTATTTATCTCACTCCTCTACTTTCTTTTAAATATTATTTTTTTTAATGTATTTTGATTGTGAAAGTTGAGGGAGAGGGAGAGGGAGAGAGATGGGAGATAAAATAACAAAAAAAAAAAAAAAAAAAAGTTCATTATAACAAAATAGATGGAAATGCTTTATTTTGAAGCAATTGCTTAGGGATAAAGTAGCTCGTACTAACTAAATATAACTATTATGAATCATATGAAGGTCTGGTAGAAATACACGTATAACATCCAGAGATGGCACGAATACCTAAATTTTGTAGTTTGATTACTTAAGTAGAGTTGAAATTAGTAGAGGATTAAAAATTCTGAATAAGGGTTAGTTTAAATTTGCAGTTTCTGAATTATCAATCGTAAATAAACAAGCAACCAAAATATAAAGGTAATAAAAAGATAGATACATATATTTTGGTTATGAAGTGGAAAGAGAAAAACCACTCAGGAACAGCTAAACTCAATAAATTTACTATTCAAAAAATAAAATAAAATAAAATAAAAATAAAAATAGCTAGTTACAAGATAGTAGTACTCACAATACCCTTACAGTAATCATACCTTGAACTCTAACAAGTGCTTATTTATATACCCCTCAACCAAACCCCCGTTTGAAGAGTTATTTAATAGATTCATTTAACTTAGAACTCCTCTTTAAGTTAGATTTCAAATGGTTGATCAATACAAACAAAATATTATAAGAGAGTTAGCACATCTAACAATTTCTGTCTAAACACTCTCTCTTAGCACAATGAAAATTATACTCTGGATTTTTTTTTTACAATAACACAGCCTATAAGCTTCTTTAAATAGGCTTCAGAAATCCTAATTCTACTCAAACTCGGATTTACATAGGCAAAGTTCGGACCTAACTTCTAGCGTCTGGACCTGCAACTAAAACTTCAAGTAATCACCAAAGCGCGTTTGGACTTGCAACCCTAGCGTTCGGACGGTTGCATAAAATATTTCCACTGTCCGCAGTCATCGCATCAGCTTTCGGACCTTCTTGCAAACGGGTGCTCTCTGTGGCTCGCGTCTACTGAGCCGTCCAGACTTCTTGCAGACTGATGTTCTCAGTAGGGACCTTCATAGTACTTTGAATTTCTGAACTAGGCATACAAACTCTGGCATTTGGGCGTTCAGACGAGCTGTAGGAAAAAACCAATTTTCTAAATTGTGAAGTCTCCAAAATATTTTATTCACTATAACCTTTTCATTATTAGGGATATTCTGTGCAGATTCATACATTGATCAGTCCTTTCCATATTGGAATTAATATTTTGCAATATTCTTCTGGAAGTCCTTTAGAAATACAGTGTCCCTGTTATGGAAGTCCCTGATATGGAAGCGTTTTTGTCAACCAGAATGTAGCCAATTAAAATAAACCAATAGTTTCAAAACGTTCAATTTAAAAGTATTTAATAAAATCACAGTTTAACTTTTAAAAAATATAAATTTTTTAAATTCACACATTGCAAAACGTAGATATTTTTTTTTTCTGTATTATCAAACGACACACATTTCATATATATATATATATATATATATTTTAAAAAAAATACTTTTAATCTGCAAAATCTAAACAAACTAATAAAACGTCAAGGTTGTAGTTAATTGCTGATAAACAAAAACTGGGGAAAAAAAATTGAATACATAAAATATTACTCTTGTACATTTGATAGGCAGATTTACTTCTTTATCTTAATTTTGCTTAATAATAATAATAATGATAATAATAATAAATTAATAATGCATAACTTTTTGAGGTGATCAAGTGTAATATTCCCCAACTTTAGGATCCACCCTGCAAATTCTACATGGAAAAAAACCCTTGTAAATCTAAAAGCTCCGTCCTTCGTCTTGTAAACAGTTTCAAAGTAGTCAGGTTCCCAAAAGCTTGGACAAGTTACGATTCAGCTCCATTTTTATCTGACCAGCGAATCTTGGGCGTCGACTTCATCCAATGGTGGACACAAGACCTATCTGCAGTCCCATCCCCAACGTGGGACGCGAGACAAGACCCAAGCCTAACTGCATCGAACCTATTGCTTTATCTGCCCACGTGAACAGCAGCCACAAACGTTTGCATCTCCAGTCCCACTGTGTCCAATACACAGTTGATTTTCAGAGTTACTTTTTGGTACTAAATTTAGTTATACATATTACACACTCGATAATATTTAATTAAGATTTTTTTATTTAAATTTAAAACAATTTTGTCAAATAATTATAAGAGTTCACTTATAAAATTTATCTGACCAAATACAAATTAGGCTATTCAATCACTTATCCGGTCAGGTGAGTTCTGTTAGAATAGATTTCGGTTTGAAAACTTTGTCGATATGCAAAGTCCTTAACCTGTTAAAAAAAAAGGCTGCGTGGGGGAATCTGACAATTCTACTTTTTCAAGTATATGTATTTCTCCAATTACAAAGAATCGATCTCACATACATGTGCATTAATGATGTATTTATAGGTGGAGTAACAAGAGTAATATTCTTTTCACTAGGTCACGTGTCGGGCTTGGAGCATTTGTCGAAATTTCGAATCGTAGAGTACGGGTCACAATGATCGTGTAGTTGACCTTTAACCGACCCTAAATCGTGGGGTGTGTGCCACAATAATTGGAGAGTCGGTCGTGGATTGCATTCTATGATGATCGGGGAGTCGGTTATTTAACCTGCTTCGGATCATGGGGCATGTGCCACAATAATTTGGGAGTCGGTGTTTTACCTACTCTAGATGAAGTGGAATCGATAGTTGATCATTATGAACTTATTGGGCCTGGAAATTGACGGGCCCAATGGACTTGATTCCTACGATTTGCTGTTGGACTCGATTGATATGGATTTCGGCCCATTTGGCAAGTCCGGATATTTTTTCAACAAGTTCCATACAAATTGACGGCCAATGCTATTAATGGAATGGCTTAGTTTCAACAAAATAATACTTTAATATATATTGAAGTGTTATACTTACCGGTTCGTAAGATCATTTTGAAAAAGCGTATTTATCCCGAATAAAAAAAAATTATAAAATTTTAAATTACGTAATTTAAACCAACCGTTTCTAAGCTCGAAAACGCTTTAAAAATAACGCTATTAAAAATGTTGTCCTCATTGGGTGAATTGTTTACTGGATTCATAGGTGTATCATGCATGCGCTTGCTCGGAAGTCACACTGTTATTATAGCTTTGACTCCTATTGACCACTTGCCATTTCCTCGCAAGGGCCCGCTAAAGTCGGTTGCCAAAAATAATAACCGTCGGACAACACGCAACATCTTGGCACGCTAAAGGCTTTACGCGTGACGGCACTGGCCACCGCACACAGCAACGATTCACGCTTTTCACCCTCTTGCTGTTTGCCCATAAACGTGAATACGTGATTTAAACATATTTTAAGCCATTTTCACCTTGTAATAAATGTCTCTCGACGAATCCCAGCCACACGATCCAGTGCTCCTCGTGGCCCCCGTCTCCATTTTCACCACCTTGATGCGACCGACTTGATGGACCTCTTCCCCTCCCGCTCCGAATAGATTCTCTTAATTTCAGGCTAAATGAAAGAAAATTATGGTTTATATTAAATTTTAGAGTATTTCTATACGTTGTTATATTATTTAAAAATTTATATTATCTAATATCATGTATTCCTTAGATATAGCAAAATCAACTTTGAATTATAGAATACTTTTTTTTTTTTAATTTTAATTTTACTTAAAATTTTGAGCTATTTGCAAATTACGAGGCATAACATAATAAATCCTAAGATATTATGGCTTTTTCAAGCGTATGATTATGATTATTTGAAAAGGTATTTTGATATGAAATAAAAGTAAAACTAATTTTTAATACTTTATGATTTGGAATGTTTATTTATGTTTTTATTTTAGAAAAGAAAAAGAAAAAGAACAAATGTTATCAAACAATTTCCTAATCTTCTCATTTTGACAATGATTAAAAAAAAAAAATATAGAGATTTTTAAAAATATTTAAAAATAATTTTATAATAAATTTAGAGAGATTAAGATATATGATTAAGAGAGATATAAATTTTTTTTAAAAAATATATTTATATTTTAAGAACTCTAAATTGGACTTGCTCAAAAAATTTAAAACTCTCACATCTTGTTGCACAGATATATATATATTCACTTTATGAGTGAATTGAAATAAATTAATAATGCTAACGAAAATAGAAAAAACATAGCAGAATAAAAGAAAATAAACACAAAAATTTGACGTTATTCAGTTTATGACTTATATTCACAGAAGAAAGCCTTAAAGACTACATTTTGTTCTTATTGCTTGATGAATTTATAATACAAAATGCTCTATTGATAGACCTTACATATGAAATATAATTCTAATCAAATCCCTTTAATTTTTGATAATTCAATCTTACCAAATCCTTAAATTTAAGGTAGTATAATCTTCGTCAAAAGTAATATAATTATCATCAAATCATTAACTTTAACGTGAATTAGTAACATTATTACATTTTGATATATAATTTCCAAATATTTTTTGCCAAGAAATCGGGTAAGAATTTATTTATTTATTTTTTCAGTTTTAGATGTGTATTGTGGGAGGTTTTGATTACGTAAATAGGACAAGTAATAATAGTCTAAAAAATTTATTTACAAAAGAATTGTTCATAAAATGTGAAAGAATAATTATGCCCCTCGCATAAAACTAATTAAATCTCTTTCGGTCCATTTGAACGGAAGATGATCCTTATCCATGCTTAAGTGACCTACTAAAATCAACTTGTAATAAGTAACTTTTATGAAGAAGCGATATGTATGGTAGGTTTTGATGAGACTATGTTTGCATATGACATATTTGATAAGCCTGTGATTATTAGGTAGACAATGAGAATATTTTAATTGCATTTATGACAATAAAAATAAATAAATAAATAAATAAATGTTAATCTTCAAAGATTTTGGTAAAGAGAATTTCTTCACCAAAATGATGGCTATAGAAGTTAGGAATTTATTGTTTAGAAAACATTTAACTAATGAATGCCGCTAGTAGTTTTACATTATATAAAGATTTATGTAGATGATCGAACTTGATTAGTAGATATGAAATTACATTGGAAATATGGAGATAGATAAATATAAATTGAAGTGTACTGTATTTATATTTACTATATTATTATAATTTATATGAGATTATTTTTAAAAAAATGTCAATAACTTTCACTAACCTAACAATGGATATTGTTTTTTAGGGTTATCTTCAAGGTGTCCGTTAAGAGCACTAGCAATAGACTCCCGACCATTTTTTTTTAATTTTAAAAAAATTTTAGGAATGAAACAATTTTTTTTTTCCTATATAAAAACATCACACAACAACTTTTCAAGGGGAAGGGACTAAGTCAGACCTTTCAATTTTAATGTATTAGTAGTTTTGTGTTGGAGTCGTACGAGTCGTACTTATAATTAACTCTCTTAAATGTCATGCATAAGGTTTTGGTCAAAACATTGATTTTAGACTATAGAAATTAATTATGATTTATTCCGTATAATTAAATGAACCAAACACTTAATTTTAATTTATTAATTTCGTGGTAAATTAAATGTCGGATGAATGTCCAGTAATAATTTGAATGATGCGTAAAAGAAGATGTTGAATTATCAAAAGATGAAAAAAAAATGTGACAGACAATGAATAGATAGTGAAACCGCCCTAATCCTAACTCCAAAGACACTCTTTATAAACACTCATGCTTACTGCTCTGTTTCTCTCACACGCGCACCTCTTTATCTCCCTCCTCTGTCTCTGCAACTTTCTCCTACACTCCAACACCACACTCGAATACTCATTCTCGTGTCTCTCTGTCTCTTCCACATATATTCACGCCCCATTCTCTTCGTAACACTCACTTCCTCACCACACCCAAACAACAATGATGCTCTTCCTCTTCCTCATTTTCCTCCTCTCTGTTCCACCCGCCACCCTCTCTCTCAACCAGGAGGGCCTCTACCTCCAAAGCCTCAAGCACTCCCTGGACGACCCTGACGCCGCGCTCTCCACCTGGAATGAGCGCGACGACACGCCCTGCAAATGGGCCGGCGTTAACTGCGACGCTGCCTCCCACTCCGTCACTTCCCTCGACCTCTCCAGCACCAACCTCGCCGGCCCTTTCCCTACCCTCCTCTGCCGCCTCCTCAACCTCACTTCCGTTTCCTTTTCCAACAACTCCATCAACTCCACTATCCCTTCGGAACTCTCTACGTGTAGCAATCTCCGGCACCTCGATCTCGCCCAGAACCTCCTCACGGGTGCGCTCCCCAGCTCCTTAGCCGACCTCCCCAACCTAGTCTACCTAGACTTGACCGGCAACAATTTCTCGGGAGCTATCCCTGATTCCTTCGGGCGGTTTCAGAAACTCGAGGTTCTCTCACTGGTTTACAATCTCTTGGACGGGACAATCCCGGCATTTCTAGGAAACATCTCTACCCTCAAGATGCTTAACCTGTCTTACAATCCGTTTGTTCCGGGTCCGATTCCGCCGGAGCTCGGGAACTTGACGAATCTCGAGATAATGTGGCTCACGGACTGTAACTTGGTGGGGGAGATTCCTGACTCGCTGGGTGGGCTTAAGAAGCTCAGGGATTTGGACCTGGCAGTGAACGACTTGCACGGTCCGATTCCGACGTCGCTCACAGGGTTGACCAGCGTCGTCCAGATTGAGCTCTACAACAACTCGTTGTCCGGCGGTCTTCCTCGGGGGATGTCCAACTTGACGGCATTGAGACTGTTCGACGCGTCGATGAACCAGCTCACCGGGCCCATTCCGGACGAGTTGTGTCGGTTGCCGCTCGAAAGCCTCAATCTTTACGAGAACCGGTTCGTGGGAAGCTTGCCTGAGAGTATTGCCGACTCGCCGGGGCTATACGAGCTCAGACTGTTCCGGAACCAACTCACCGGCGAGTTACCCAGAAATCTCGGCAGACGGTCGCCTCTGCAATGGCTCGACATTTCGAACAACCAATTTTCCGGTGAGCTGCCGGCTACTTTATGTGAAATGGAAGCGCTGGAAGAGCTTCTGGTGATATACAACCAGTTTTCGGGTCCAATCCCGGAGAGTCTTGGCGAGTGCCACAGTTTGACCCGTGTCAGAGTGGGATACAATCGATTATCCGGCGAAGTTCCGGCCGGCTTCTGGGGCCTCCCACATGTGTATTTGCTTGAACTCATTGAAAACTCGTTTTCTGGTCAAATCGCGAAGACAATTGCCGGAGCAGCAAATCTTTCGCTTTTAATCGTGTCGAAGAACAATTTTTCGGGTCCGATACCGGAAGAGATTGGATGGTTGGAAAATCTGGTTGGGTTTTCGGGAAACGATAACAGTCTCAGTGGGTCATTGCCAGAGAGCATAGTGAACCTAGAGCTGCTTGGGAATCTTGATCTTCACAATAATCAACTTTCTGGCGAGCTTCCAAGCGGGATTAAATCTTGGAAGAAGCTCAACGAGCTGAATCTAGCGAATAACAAGTTTTCAGGGAAGATACCGGAGGTGATTGGGAGCTTGGCTGTTCTCAATTACCTTGACCTTTCCAAGAATCAATTTTCCGGGAAAATCCCTCCTGGGTTGCAGAATTTGAAGCTCAATCAGCTCAATTTGTCGTACAATCAGCTATCGGGTGAGCTTCCACCGATGTTTGCCAAGCAAATGTATGAGAATAGCTTTCTGGGTAATCCTGGTTTGTGTGGGGATTTAGCGGGTTTGTGTAATGGGAAAGGTGAAGCTAAGAGCAAGAGTTACATTTGGTTGCTTCGGACAATTTTTGTACTTGCCGCGCTAGTGTTTATTGTTGGCGTGGTTTGGTTCTACGTGAAGTACAGGAACTTCAAGAAAGCGAAGAGAGCAATTGACAAGTCAAAATGGACGCTGATGTCGTTTCATAAACTGGGTTTTAGTGAACATGAGATCTTGGATTGCCTTGACGAAGATAATTTGATTGGCAGTGGATCTTCCGGGAAGGTTTACAAGGTTGTGCTTGGCAATGGCGAGGTTGTTGCTGTGAAGAGGCTTTGGGGTGGAGCGAAGAAAGAGTGTGAGAGTGGCGATGTTGAGAAAGGTCATGTTCGAGACAATGTTTTTGATGCAGAGGTTGATACTTTGGGAAAGATTAGGCACAAGAACATCGTCAAGCTGTGGTGCTGTTGCACTACTCGGGACTGCAAGCTTTTGGTTTATGAGTACATGCCAAACGGTAGTTTGGGTGATTTGCTGCATAGCAGTAAAGCAGGGCTGTTGGATTGGCCAACGAGGTATAAGATTGCTTTGGATGCAGCTGAGGGGCTTTCTTATTTGCATCACGATTGTGTCCCTTCAATTGTTCATAGAGATGTGAAGTCGAACAACATTTTGTTGGATGGTGATTTTGGAGCACGAGTGTCGGATTTTGGTCTTGCTAAGGTTATCGATTCCACCGGAAAGGGACCTAAATCCATGTCGGTCATCGCTGGGTCTTGTGGGTATATTGCACCAGGTTAGACTGAATTTTGATCAAATTTCTTTTGCCTGTTATATGTTTTTGGTATATTCTTTTCATGTTGGCTTTGATTTTAGATTAGAATGCTTTTTAGTTGTTATGTGCTGATTTACTTTTCTGCTTTTTGGTGACCATTCTTTGATCAGAAAGTCCGTTTAGAGCTGCTTATTTTGTTTTGGTCTGCTACTCCTTTAATCTAAGGACTCTAAGAGCGTAGTTGGTATTTAGGCTACACTTTTTAACACGACTAGTTAGCATTTAGGGATTTAACCCGTTTAATTAAATAATTTGCCTTGCCATGACTTGAATCCGACACTTGCCCATTACTTCTGAATGTTAATTGTGCTTTTAGTTGAAATGTTAAAGTCGTAGCATCATGTTAATTATCGCTTTGCATAACAATTATAGTTTCCCTGTGCAGAATTCATTTCTTTAGCTCTAAGTGAAGTAATGCTTTTGCTTAAACTTGTTGCAGAATATGCGTACACACTTAGAGTGAACGAGAAGAGCGACATCTACAGTTTTGGCGTCGTTATTCTTGAGCTGGTCACCGGGAGACTTCCGGTCGACCCCGAGTTTGGCGAGAAGGACTTGGTGAAGTGGGTCTGCACCACCTTGGATCAGAAAGGTATTGACCATGTCATTGACGCCAAGCTTGATTCTTGTTACAAGGAAGAAATCTGCAAGCTCCTCAACATTGGCCTTCTCTGCACAAGCCCTCTCCCAATTAATCGCCCCGCCATGAGACGGGTGGTGAAATTGCTGCAAGAAGTGGGGCCGGAGACCCAGTCGAAGACGGCCAAGAAAGAAGGCAAGTTGTCTCCTTACTACTACGAAGATGCCTCAGACCATGGAAGTGTAGCTTAAGAACCTGTGTTCAAGTTTTGTCGCCATTGCAGAAACATATCCTCATAAGGGAAAGTTGTATCTTTTTTTTTTTTTTAACTTGTTCTCAATCTAAATTGCCATATTATTATATAATTGGAGGTAATTTTCTTGAGATGGAGTAAAAAAGAAGGGGAAGGGGACTTGGTTGTTAAGGAGTTGATTTTTTTTCTTAAGTGTAAAGTGATTATCCATGATGGTTTATCCAACCAAGATGTAGAGGAAAATGATATTTGCACTGTTTCTTGATGGTGATCTTCTTTTTGGCATCACTCAGGTGATTTTGAAAATGTAAACGGGTGGCTTTAATCATGGGCAGCTATGGTGGATCTTACTTCTCCTATAAAAACTGAGAAGATTCCTATAAAGGGAAACTGTCAAAATTATGTGGTTAAAACTACTCATAGCTTCTGTTTATAGCTGGAGAGCAGCTATAAATCAATGGAGAATGTAGTTAGCAGAGTTGATATTGAATGGGCCACTCCCTTTAATATGAACGAACTTCCCTATTTATGCCGTTCTGATAATTGTACTTGCCGGAAAAGACCATGACATCCCACTGGTAATTTAGAGCTGGTCCTAGCTACATTCAAGTTGTCATTTATGTTGGTTGGTCTCGTTTTTATCTTTATGAATAGATTTTTGGGGACGTTGGATGAAATTTAATGAAGATTCAAGCCTATAAAGACGTGTGACATTTACACAGTTAAATTCGTAAAATTTACTGATTAGGATTTTTTATAATTATTTATTCAAATTTAAGAGAATTTAGGCAAATGATTGTGAGAGACTACTTATGAGAATCACATGACCGAATAAGTGATTGGACAACCTAATTTTTAGTTGGTCAGGTGGGTCTCATAAGTGGTCTCTCATAATTATTTATTTAAATTCTTTCAAGTCGAGATAAATAATTATAGAGAATTCCGAAATCTACTCCATGGAATTGAGTCAATAATTACTAAGGATTCGTTTTAGTTTGCAATTTCAAAAACTACGATTTTAAAATAAGCATTTGAAAAAGTAATTTTTAAAAACACAGTTAAGTATTTGACAAAATCTCAATTTAGCATTTAAAATTATAAATTAGCCTTTAAAAATATACGTTTTCAAAAAAACACTCTTATCTGCGATGTGAAAAAGTAGATTGTCTGTATTTTCAAATCGTAATTATTAAAAATGCAATTTTTAAAAGATTTATATTTTATAATTTAATTTAAAATTACATTTATTACCTACAAAATCACAATTTTAAACGCATCTTTAATAGTTGAGTAACTTTAGAGTTGAAAGAAGAAAAAAAAGGTACAGGAAGTGGGAACGCGAAGGGGTTTTTGGTTGTCGTTTTGTTTAGTTTAGGATAGGGCAGTAAACACGAAGTCCAATTTCGACCAAATGATGCCAACTCACTCTAAAGAGTAAAGACCCCATGTCGATGGTTGTGAAAACGACAATAATCATCGATTATTGTTGAATTTCCATTATGAGCGCAACTCCCCATTGCCGTTGGTTTCGAGGCCCACGGATTTTTCGTCTTTTTTATTGGCCTTTTATTAGGGAATTTATTTATTTAATTTTCTATTTTATTTTTTAAGCAAGAGAATTTTCTTTTAATTCAGCTCCGATATGATATGCAGAGCTCTAGAGGGAAAGCCAACGTAGTGAGCCGACTGTTGTATGGGTTATGATTGTTTTATAATTATTTTCTTATAAACACCGATTCGAATTTTTTTAAATTCAAATAAATAATTATAATTAGTCACATGAACATAATTGACGGTTAGCAGTACACTGTTGGCCCACTCCACTTATGAAGTTGGTAAAACGCAGTTTCGCAAGGATTTTAAACGAAATTTTGTAGAAAATATATTTTTTGAAAAAAAAAGAATATTTATGAAAAGTTATGATTTGAGAAAATGTGGATACAAAATTGAATTCATATTTACCCCTGCAATAAAAGGGTAAGAGGACAGATAGAGATGGTGCAGTCAACGGGCAGGAGTTAGTTAGGAATGGCCAATAAGGTATGCCACTTCGCTTTCAAGCTTTAATTTACAATGAATGGACGCTTCGTTTTCGTGGGTCTTTTTGCTCGGATAATCACACTCGTGTGAAGTGAAGGGACCATATTTGAAATCTCTTTGTATTTTTTGTCAATATATATTCAGTGCCGACTCCTCTGCATTCTGCACCCTTGGGTCCACCTTGCAGATCGAAGCCATGAAAATTTAAATTTTGTTTTCATCCAGTGCTGGTTATCAAAAAAAAAAAAAAAAAAAAAAGACATCTAATTTATATATGTAAGGTTAAATCACATTTGGTTATTAAGTTTTAACAACTTTATGTTTTAGTCTTTAAATTTCAATTTGCATTACAGATGGTACCTCAATTTTAGAAAAATACCGAATTGATACCTCAGTCAAATTTTTCATCAAAATACCAACGGTTCGCCACGTGTCTACCTTTCTGAGGTTGACACGTGACACTATATAAAAAGATTAAAAATTAAAAATATTTAAAAATTAATTAAAAAATAATAAAATTAAAAAAGTATATATTAAAAAATTTTAAAAAAAGGGGTGGCGGCTTGAGCCACCCACTTGGTTTTTTTTTTATAAATTTTTTTATATAGTGTCAAGTGTTGCGAGCCGTTAGTTTTTGGACGAAAAACTTAACTGATGTGCTAATTTGGTATTTTTCTAAAATTGAGGTACCATCTGTGATGCGAATTGAAACTCAAAGATTAAAAAATAAAGTTATCAAAACCCAGAGACCAAAAAGATGTTTAATCCTATATGTAATTTTATAAATTCAACGATAAATTTGAAAAAATTATGAATGAGTTTGGACGGGAGATAGACAACAAAAGAAAAAAGTACAGTAAAAAACATGCACCTTCAAATTGGGTTTGAACTGAAAACTTCTACTTTGATACAATGTTAAATAACTATTTATTCCAAAAACTTATGCTGATATGAATAGGTAAATTTAATTATTTGATCAAATACTTTAACACGTAGTGCCAGTATTGGCCTATAGTGATTTTGACAGTTTAAGGTGTGTTTGAGATTGCGATTTCGTAGAGAAAAAGTGCGATTTTAAACTAAATCGCAGAAAATGAACCGTTTGGAAACTGCGTTTTTAAAAAATTGCGATTTAAAAACGCAAAATTTTATTTATTCAAATCGCAGGCAATGTGATATTTTTTTAAAAACGCAGTATTTTAAAAAGTTAACTTGCGATTTTAAAGGCCAAACTACGATTTTGCCAAATGCTTAACTGCGTTTTTAAAAATCACTTTTTAAAATCGCTATTTTTGAAATCACAAACCCAAACGGACCCTTACATTTGGAACCAAATAACTTTTCAAAGACCGAAAACATTATTTTAAACCAAATTACAAAAAATATGTTTTTAAATAATAAATGCTTGCGAACACACATATAAGAAGATTATAAGTATTTATGTGCTTATTTATTTCCGTAAGTTTGGACTCTACACAAAAAATCGTGGTTCTGGGCCTCTGGCTGTGTGAATATCAGTTTCATACTCTTTTTTCTATTTATTATTTTCCTTCTCTGGACCAATTGTTGGACTGTGGGTGGTGAATGGGTTGGGTGAGTTGGGCCTGATCAGAGCCCAAGCTTTTTGAAAATTGAAATCCACTTCTCTTGTTGCACAATTTTACAGTGTTTAAATCTGGAAGGCTGAGCCCACAAAAATATGTCGTAGCTCTAGTTCGTCTCATTGAGCCCATTATAGATTTAATGACCACTTTTCTTTACTTCGGTATGAATTTGCATGATTGGGTTGCGTAGGGCCAATTTTGGGTGATCTCAATTTTTTTGTTTTTCTTTCGTGTCCAAGATGGGGATAAAAACCTTTCTTATTATCCTATAAGGGGACTCCTTCCCCTTGCAGGAGGTTAATGTTGTAAAGGCGAATGGTCAAAATTGGCGTAGATACAGACAGTTGGTGGCTGATATGCAAGTCGTTCTTTCTAGTTTGGCGGAGTTGGCAAATTAGGCATATCCGTAGAGTGGCAAATTCAGCAGCTCATGGCTTTACTAAGGTAGCGGTAAAACAAATCATAGATAGTGTGAATTGAGAAAATTCATGAGGATATCCATGATATTGTTATTTTAAAGAAATATGCTATTGTTCTATAGAGATTTAGTCTCTTGATTGTTCCTAGAGGTTCTCTCTAGGTTATTTTCTTATTGGGTTTAATAAATATCAAATTTTATGTCAAAAAATAAATAAAAAACACCTTTGTTAGCCTTAAAAAAGAAAATGATAGTTTTTCTCCAAACTCGATTAAAGGAATTTCTTTTAATCCGGTCTATAAACTCCGTTAGGATAGCTTCCACGTTTTCTTTTGTTTGGCATCTATAAATGACATTGTGAATTAAACCCATTAAATAGACCCAATAAATCGCTGAAAATAAATTTTGATATGGTGGTTTGAGGTTCCTTGTTCATCAACCAGCTCTCTGTGGTGACTAGCTCTGCAGAGTGTAGGAAATGTTCTTCATGCCTGAATAGAAAAGATTGGTCTTAATGATCTCAGAGTTGGTGAGGAAAAAGCTGCTCTTATAGTCATCTTAAAATCATCGACCCTAGATTGGATAACATCATTTTAAAAAAGAGATTCTCTAGGAGTCCCCTCATGGTAGATAGTCTACCTTAGGTGGATGGATTATAATATACTCATAAGTGATATGGCTCCCTTTTTTTGGGTGTAAAATATTTTTTTGAAAAATATTTATTGTATTTTTTAGTGTTTAGTACGATCTGAAGTAACAGTCAAATCGAATATATTTTCAGTTTGACCAAAAACACTTCTTTAGTTTCAGAAAATGAATTCTTTTTTAAATTTGAATATATAACTCATTTTCTAAGTTTGAGTTTATCCTTCTCAAACTGCCGTACCACCATTAAGTCAGCATCGGGCCATCGCCGGGCCACCACCAAACCGGCACCGGACCATCGACGGACAACCATTTAGCCACCGTCGAACTACTCCCGAGCCACCACTGGATCATCACTGGAACAACATCGAGCCACCCCATACCACCACCAAGCCATCCTCAAAACACTACCAAGCCACTGTCTAACAACTATCAGGCCACTGTCAGACCATCATAGAACCACAGACGGGCCACTGTTAGACCATCACTCAAACTATTAGTTTTTTTTTTAAGTGAGACTGAGTTTTATAAATTATTCTAACGGGCTCCAATTACAATATAACTAATCTTTTTAAAATATTAGTACAAGACAAACACAGTAGATTGCCCCCCCGATGGGAAGGTGAACATCAATTAACTACTCATTAAACTAGTCGGAGACGTTTTATCCTCTCAATTCTTTAAGAGTAACCCTTCTGTTTGCTGAAACTGAGGAAGCCCAATGAAGAGGTAAGCATGACAAAGCAAAAGAATTTCAAACATTTATAGATTTAAAAAAAAAAAAAAAAACACTTGTTAGACTTTCCTACATTTTCTAACTACATGTTTCATAAAGTAAAGGAGGCAGCCAACCATTAACAAACAAAAGACTCATAACTAAAACTAGGGAAAGAATTCCAACTTTCTCACCCATTTTCAAAAAAGACACCCTCTATGTTCTTGCTCATTGATTTGGTCCTTAATTACCAGCTTCCGATCCCATATATATATACAAACTCTTCCTTATTTCATACTCAAAGCCCCCATCAAACCCTGCAAAAAAGATAACGAAAATGAACCAAATTAGGCATATTGCTTATTACCTTGTCATGGTTAGCCTATCTGTCTCTCTCATCGCTCTTTCTATTTTCCTCTACCTTATTTGCAAAAAGAAGCCCGTTGAATCTGAAGAAACACTTCCCGTCAAGCTTTGCGCTCGCGCATACCCGTTAACAGATATTGATACGGCCACCGACGCCTTCAACCACCGCAGAATTGTCGGCCATGGCCGCCTTGGAACTGTGTATGCAGGAATACTAGAAGAAGGAGAAGTAGTGGCTGTCAAGCGGATTCATTCACGGCTGGTGTTGAGCAATGCAGGATTGAGGTTTTCAACGATGATCAAATCGCTTACTTTTGCCCAACACCCCCATATTGTGCCAATTGTAGGCTTTTCTGAAGCTCCGGGTGAGAGAATTATAGTGATGGAGTTTGTTGGCATGGCTGGTTTGGATTTCTATTTACATCAAAACTCAGATGGGGCTTCTCTATTGTGTTGGGGCAACCGTTTGAGGATTGCAGCCGGCGCCGCCCGAGGGCTCGAGTACTTGCATGAAGGTATTGTTAAATCACCCGTTATTCAAAAAGTTTAAGCTAATTATAAGAATGAACGAATGAATTTAATCATTTAATTTATAATCTAACAGGTACAACACCAAATATTGTCCATGGTTGTGTCAAGGCCTCGAATATTTTGATTGATGTTAAATTTTGTGCTAAAGTTTGTGATTATGGGCTATCATTTTTGGCATCCCAAGAGAAGAAAGGCCTGATGGGATACGTTGATGATGAGTATTGGGGTGACACAGTTGCAGGTGCTTGCAAGGAAAATGATGTTTATGGTTTTGGGGTGCTTTTGTTAGAGCTATTGAGTGGGAGATCAGAAAGTGAAGAAGGATTACTTGTTAAGTGGGCATTGCCATTGATCAAAGACATGAGATTTTGTGAGCTTTTGGACCCAAGACTCGTAATTCCTTCTGATCTAAAGCCTCTTGTTAGACTGGCTAAAGCTGCCTCAGCTTGTGTTGGTAACTCAAGGAAGAGCAGGCCTTCGATGGGTCAAGTGGCAGCAATTTTGAACAATTTGGAGATGGATTTTGAACAGTTGAGATAGAGATGTTTTTTAATTAATTGAAGCTTCATTAGTTATCCGCGGGGGTCAAGAATACTCTTCTGGTCTAAAAAGGTTGCTGCTAGTGCTAGGCTGCTAGCTACAAGCTAGTAATATTTGATCACAATTTTCTTAAAGAGAAATTTTGGGCATTTGACTTTGATAAAATCAAATCAAATATCATAAGAGGGTATGAACTTTCCATGGACTGAAAGAGCCACGCAACAATTTAGAGTTGTCCTGCATGGATGTGTTTGACAAGTATTCGGTGGGAAACAGTTGAAATGGAAAGGTGGGAAGGGTGACTTTGTCCTTTGGACGGTGGATTTTGATCTTTTTATTTGCGTGAGGAACGGGGAATCTCTTTTAGTGGTGAAAGGGACCCCTTCCTTTTCTTTCTTTCAAATCAACCTCTTATTTTGTGTAGCTCTTGTTTCCTTGTCATTGCCTCCTCTTTTGATTAAGCATAATCTGCATGTCATTCGTACACAATTATAGGGCGTATGATTTTTGTTTTTCTGTTTTTTAGCCAAACGCTACAACTCTTCTGATGTTCACATGATGTATAGTCGTGGCTCATAAGTTATAAGGACCCAGATCTTTTCTCTATTTTTTTTTTTTTTTTTTAGGTAAAGGGACCCATATCTTATTATAATAGGAAGGTGATTGATTTTGAGTGCATTTATTGTTTTTTTCTTCGTACCCTAAATCTTTGAAACCCAATTCTTTGATTGGCATAGTTTTTTTTAAAAAAAAAAAAAAATTATAATGATATTTTTGTCTTACAAAAAAAAAAATTTAGCGTCATTTTTGTTGGTTTTGGGCTAACAATTGATAATTAGAGATACTAACAATTAGGTGGTAGTTTAAAGGGATATGTGCACTCTCTTCTTTTTGTTTGTCTGTGGTGGCATAGACAAGTGGAAGTGATAAGAGTTCTACCATTAATCTAAAAGCTTTAATATTGTTGGATATTATTGATTTGGTTAAAGTTTTAATCATTATAATTGTAACGGGAAATCTTTCAAAAATTGTTATTAGTTAAAACAATGATAAATTCAAAACAGTAAAATTAAATTTGTCATCCTAATCCTATTACTAGTTATACATTGTAATAATAAATTGTCAAGAATAGGAGTAGGTAGTCTAACCACCAGGATGGTGGGTGGAATGTTCTCACCAATGGATTTAGCTCATCATTTATGATGAAATCATTTTGCTGACTTTTTCCCCTATATCAAAATTTATAAACCAATTCATAACCTGTTAATGAATGAGAATATATAGTTTATCATATTAATTATAAATTATATATACAAAAAGTTTCACACAAAATAATATCAATTTATGTGGTTGATGAAAAGACATACAATCTAGAAACTATAGAACCGTTTGGGTTTACGATTTTAAAACACATGATTTTTTTTTTAAACGAAGTTAAGCGTTTGGTAAAATCGCAGTTTAACTTTTAAAATCGTATGTTTTTAAAAATGCGCTCCCTTGCCTGTAATTTGAAAATGCAGGTTTTTCAATATTTTCAAATTGCAGATCACATTTTTTTTGTTTGCGAAATCACAATGTCAAACACATTCTATGTCTAGAAAATGAAAGGGAACAAACCCGGAACTTATAGTCTGAATTGATAACTAAAACTACTACTAGTCAATACGAAAGGATATGGAAATAGTTTAAGAATTCAACTTTATTAAACAGTTGTATAATAGATGGGGTGAAAGTATGAGCTCAAATATTGAAGGTTGAAATTTACAATTAGGAGTAATATTATTATTCATACCCATTTATCAAATTCATTCTATTTAATGCTCCGCTTGTTTCGACGTAAAATGATTTTCTTCGTAAAATGGTTTCAGGGAAGTCATTTTTCTGAAAAATATTTTTCGCCGAAATCATTTTTCGGTGTTTGGTACGTACGGAAAATCATAAATATTTTTTTTTATATTTTTATTCAATCATATTAACCTAAAAAATCAATTTTTATTCAAAACATATAAATATTATTGTAAAATAATATAAAAATCACCGGAGACGAGATTCCGTCATTAATTGACAGGATTCCGACCACTTTCATCGGATTTTGGCTATAGGATAAAGGTCGGAATCCGGACAGTCTCGTCAAAATCTGAGTTGGCCGGGTTCCGGGCAAAAATACAGGATTCCAGCTAAAACTGCCGGAATCTGGCCAGAACCACCGGAATCCAGCTAGCTGGCCGGAATACGATCGGATTGGTGGCCGGAATCTGGGCCGATTGGATTCATGCGAAGATGGCTGGATTCCGGCGACATTGACCTGAGGTTGTCGGATTTCGGTACCGGCAAGATTTCGGTGATGGTCGATTGTTTTATCGTGAAGGTCGACTGTATCGTTTAAAAGGGGTCGAATGCGTCTGGCGTCTTCGGAAAATGATTTACGCTTTTAAAAAGCGTAAATTATTTTCCGAAATTTACAAAGCATTTTTAGTCAAACCGAAATCATTTTCTGGTTGACTATTATTTTCGCCCCTACCAAACACCGGAAAATGCCGAAATCATTTTTCAGAAATCATTTTACGCCGAAACAAACGGAGTATAAGTTGATATGACGTGTTTTAATTTTTTTTTAAATTATTAATATGAAAACTCACTTAAAACACGTCACGTCATAAATAAAGTTTAGATGAAAAAAATTCGTACATGTATATGCTCTAGTTCTTTGATTAATGAATGAGTTCAATTTTCTTCCAAACAAAATCACGTCAAACAGCTCTATCCCCTTCTCTCTCTCCAGGAGCTAAAGTCATGGGCCATTATGGTCTGGGCCGATGTCTATCCGTGAGCTTCGGAAGTGGATCTTTCATCCCAATCTCAGCCAATCCAGCCAAATCCCACGAACTGTAGGCCCAATTCAGTGCCTATTAGTTTTCTCCTCAGCGGGCGTGGCCTTTTTGGACTGAAAGGCTTTTTCAGAAAGTGCAAGGAAAATACCAACAGGAGGGGAATGATTGGTGCACTACTAGTGCACAACAGTTGTGCACTAGTTGTTATTCTATCATTTCCCTTCAACGTATATGTATTGGAGGGCGTGTTGTTTCGAAGCCAACAGAGAACTTATTTCTTTTTCTTTTTTTAATTATTTTTTTTTCTTTTTTATCCAATTGTATTATACTTTATAGATAATTAGATAATAATGAGGTATTAGATTCTAATATGGTATGAATAAGACCCAGTCACGAAGGGCGAAAAAACCGAAGAAGAAAAATGAAGTGAGAGCAAAAACTGGATGTTTTGTTTCGCCCCGCTGCGGGAGGGGGGGTGGGGGGGCGCTTCACGCCTTCCCCTCAGGGTGCTGGTGTCTCCCCTTAGCCTTTAGGGCTAGGGTGATTTTTGTTCTCTATTGGCTTGTTTCCAGGGGTGGATGATCTATTTCTCTAAGCTTTTAGGGCTGTTGGAGCTTTATTCTTCCCCGTGTTTGAACCAGTGGAGGTTGTCTTTTTTTTTTTTTTCTTCTTCTTCTTCTTCTTCTTCTTCTTCTGTTGTTTCTTTGTGCACGCAGAGTTTTTTTAGGTGTTGGGGCTTACCGGTGAGCTCCGTGGTGAGGGCAAGGCACCGTGGTTTGTGTGTTTTTTAGAAGGGTTGTTTGGATCGAAATTTTGGGATCTAGATCTACGCTTCTTTCTTCATTATTGCACAACACCGACCTCACCATTGGGTTCACTGGCGTCCTCCGAGTCCCCCGATGTTCGGCGTGTCCCCCACTCCCCCTCCACATTGGCATGTGGCATTCACGTGCCACATGCCTGCCTTCCACTACCACGACTGACGGAGGTTTTTCAGCCGTTCTGGTGTTTTCTTGCTGGCGGCTCCCCCCCTTCCCTCATCAGGCTCTGTTGGTGGTTTTTTTGTTAGATCTGCAGGCTGCCTGTTAGATGCTTGGATATTATTGGACTTTTTTGCTTTATAGCGTAGATCAGCTATCTTTTATTTTTAGTAGTGGTGCTTAGTTGTTTAGAGTGGCTTCCAATGTTTGTTCTTATAATCTTTGGGTGTTTTTAGGTAGTTTGCTCCCAAAGCAGAAATTAGTTCTGATTTTATGTTTAAGGAGTCTTGGTATTCCTTAACGTTGTAACTGGACCTTTGGGTCTTTTTAATGAAAGCAAATTATCTTGTTAAAAAAAAAGAAAAAGAAGAAGATAATAATGAGGTACGTATACAACATAATAGTGTTTCATTTCAGAATCTGGCCTTTTATCAATTTAAAACCGACAAATCTATCTCTCACTACTTCGTCCAAATTGGAATGAAAGCAAAGTATAGGAATATTATTAGCTTTATACGCAAACAAGTTTGATAAATATATATATATATATATATATATATATATATATATATATATATATATATATAAGGATAAAAATAAAAGAAAGATATCTAAACGACAAAAATTCAACTAAAGTTATACAACTTGTTTATAGAAAAACCATTCTAGAGGCAATTGGCCACCGGCAAATTTCTCTATAAAAGAAAAGTTATACAACTTCTTTAAGTACTCGCAAAATCTTTGTAAACTCAAAGTTAGGCTTGTAATCTCACGAGTGATATATGCACTCCATCGCTAATTTAGTGCGCTTAAAGAAGTTAAAGAAGAAAATAGGTCATTTCTCTATTTGATTTGCGAATGATCTTTATTATTAAATTTTAATCTAATCATAGTTTTAAGCAACGTACCTAAGAGAGTGTGAAAATAAGTGTAAGAAAATGAGAGTGTGTGTAGCATTACTCTGTTAAGAGTACTTCTCCCTTACCTGAAAACTAAGTCGTAATATAGGAAGAGCAACATAAGATTATTAACTAGGGGATACAAATTTAAAAAGTATTAAATTGACGTAAATTCGATCGCTTGAGTGACTGTCGAGTAAAGTTCTGTTTTTGGTTGCTCAAGTGACGATCTAGTATTAAAAAGTTCTCAAAATTAATATAATAATTAAAGTATGTTTATATTTATGGTTGGGGAACAATTTAAATGGAAGATATTTAAAGAGTTTTGGAAGAGAAGATACCCATAAAAAATAAATATAAATAAATAAATAAAAAATTGAAGAAAATAATGTATGGGTTTGTTTATAATGCCAATTCACACCAAGCAACTTCTTTAAAGCATATTTGAGTGATGCATATCTTTGTTTGCATAAGACCAATCCATGTCTACCACCACCAAGGGAACCACCCAACCCAGAGTTGTATGGATCGGCATCTCCAAGGGACCAAGACCAAATGCCCCACGTACCTCTTGTGATCTTTGGCTCACCCTCAAGCAGATATATATTCACGTACCTTTACAAGCGGTTATTTGCTCATAACCGCTACTGCAATCGGGGTATCCGATTATGCCTATTTTAACAACCGCAATTGCAACAGACCTACTGGTTGTGGTTTTTACAACCTTCCGATTATCAGGTTATATATTAATCAGATAACTGGTTTTTTTTTTTTTTTTAATTGTTGCAATTTTTAATTTTTATTTTAATAAAAAACCGATCGTAATTTAACAAGTTAGCCTTAGATAAGCCTAATAAATGGTGAATTCAGTTGTCATGGACACCGTATATTGTACACGTAAACTACAAAATTAAAGTGAGACATCAAACTTGTATATTATATATATGAGGCCCCAGTAGCCCATCAGTGGGCAAAGGAAGAAGGTGGTTTAGCTAGAAATTAAGGAAACAATATTTCTCAATGGAGTGGGCTTTTGTGAAAGCCTTGCTGTGGGGTTTACTTGTATTTCTTCAATTTCATGGGCATGGAGATGGAGGCTGCTGAGTGTTGACAGCGTGCGTTGAGCGTGAGTGAAGAAGGAATTAGGGCTGAGCGTATATATATATATATATAGATATAAAATTATAATTATATATAAAATAAAAACTGGTTGCGGTTACCCGATTATTAACCGGTTTTTTAAAGAGTAATAACCGGTAACCGCAACCGGGTACCCGATTATCCGGTTGCGGTTTTTAAATTATAATTATATATAAAATAAAAACTCGTTGCGGTTACCTGATTATTAGCCAGTTTTTTAAAGAGTAATAACCGGTAACCGCAACCAGGTACCCGGTTGTGGTTATTTTCGGTTTCTCTGGTTAGCGGTTATTGTCGGTTATCGGCTATTTGCAGTTATTAACTGCACCGCTTATACACCCTTATACCTTGGCTTGGCATCTCCAAGTGACCAAGACCAAATGCCCCACGTCGTGATCTTTGGCTCACCCCCGAGCAGATATATGTTCACCTCCACATCGTGTAGAATGCAAATCCATTATCAGGTTGCTGTTTTGAAGAAATGCAACTCTAGCATTGCTAATGAATTTTTGATGGGCCTCTACAAATGGGGCGGTTATAAAAAATCATTAACTACCTAAGGCGGAGCGGTTAGCGATTTAAGAGATAGGTAATCATCTACCCTTATATATAAATAATATAAATATTTATTTTGTATATTTAATATAAAAAAATAACATCCGGCATCGTTTTAGTGTTTAATTAACACAAAAACAATGTCGTTTTATGTAGTATTTACAATAATAAGCCATCATTATTATTATCATTTAAAAAAAAGCCAAAAAATCGGCCCAAAAGCGCATCAATAGGTCCAAAATGCCATATATATATATATATATAAAAAGTAGTTATCAACCGCTAGTTGTAGGTTTTAATAATCGCTAATCGCTTAAGTGGAGCGGTTACAGTTATATGTTAAAATTTATTAATTGTCTTAGGCGATTGTAATTAGCGGTTAGAGTTAATAACCACTCGTACAAGCCTAATTGACATTGTCAACCTTTTTAGAATAAAAAATAAAAAAAAAAAAAATTTTTAAATAAATTTACCGGCCTCTATTCAATCAAAATCCTAGCCCCGTCACCGGTGGGTTCTAAAATTGGACAAATCGATGACGTCGGTCCTCTATGTCCATTCTAATATCGATCAATTGGTGAATACGTGGACTTTTTGACAACAAATTAATGGTGGCGACGCGTAAATTAAAAAGCAAAAGACTTTTGGGAGGTGCGTGGAGCTTTTGTATATCTCACGACTCACGAGAAGGTCATTCTTCGTACGTCCTCCAATCTATAAAGCCCAAAATGGTTAATCTCTCTATTGTATTAAAATGATTATTTATTTTTATTTTTTATTGTATTATGAGGAATTTATATAGAGTTTAGTAAGACGAATCTGGCAACTCATAATATAATATTTAAACAAAAATGTAAATAATCATCTTGTTAGAATATGTGTATATATATATATGAGTTAACATGTCAACTATTAAATAATTTTTTAAAAAGAGAAAACAGTCAAATATGATAAATGGCACACAATCTCCCAACCATCCATGCAATTCATCCATACATTTCACCTGGAGTTATTATATTCTATATTTATAACTATATAATAAGTTTTTATATTTAAATAGCTAGTATATGTAATGGGATAAAATGGTATATTATCACACTTTCTAGTCAGTTTGTTCAGAAGAGCTGTCAATGCAAACTGGTTTGTATTTAGATTTTAGGGCCCTGATAAGACTAATTAAGAGGATGTACCTCCTAACAAGTGTCTTCATCACATTTTCTGGTCGCCATTCCTTCGGCAGGTGGGCTTCCAAGTTCCAATACTCTTAATTAGCTCAGCTATTGTTTCTCTCGATCTTCTTTGTTATTATTATTTTCTTTAACGGAAACTCTTTGGAAGGATCGGAGGGAACTTCGTATATTTATTTTGAGGGTCAAGTTTCAAGTTTGTGCAAAGCGTACTCTTCATACGAGTCGGACAAGAGACTAGGGTATTAGGGCAACCCCTTTGAGTTTTGTTATTGTTGTTCAATTCTATTCCTTTGTCTGTATTGTTCTGTTGTTCTATCTCTATCTCAAAGCTGCACCAAAAAGTTTTTTTTTTAAAAAAAAAAAGAAAAGAAAAAGAAAAAAGAAAAGAAGATGACATCGATCATTTTATGCTGACCATTAATGGTCATTTACGCGTCAACATGACTCCAAGATAATCTTTTTTAATTGCTTGATGAATTGATTCATAAGTTCATATATAACCACAGGCTACACATCATCAATCGACCAATTGTGCACCATGGGTCCACGGCCATATATCATTTGACTAATCAAAAAAGTCATTGACCATAGTCTCCCTCAAGTCACCTTTTCTTATTTTTCTTCGATTCATTGACATAGGCATATCTTTTGCTTTTTATTTTTTATTTTTAAAATTTGATGAGTCTTTTAAAATTATTATTTAAAAGTCACATTAATTAGTTTAAAAAAAATACAAAAATACAAAAATAATCTCTAGCATTTCTCCTTTTTCTCCCCCAGGAAGCTGTTCGATCGTTGTCACCTATTTTTTACGCGTATTCGTTGTATTTCCTATTCATACACCTTCTTCAACCAACGCGCTTCTAACATTGGGCACAACACTTCATTGACCCAATCAATACGCAATAATTAGTCGTAAGTCTTAACATTTTAAAAAAATTGTTAAATTTCAAGTGTCTTTTTGGATATGCATGCATGGTTAACTTTTAACTAATTTCTCTTCCGGCCGCTTTATCCGACTGAAATTGTCGATCGAGTAGATTATAGCTCACTGTGCCAATCCAAATCCCTTTGTGCCCTAGCTTGTTCAAAAGTCTTGCAACTTTGACTTAAGCATTTCAATTTCTTAATTGCTGACGTCGAACCTTAGTTTGAGGAGATTGATGACGCATGGCCCTATCACCCATGCATTCACTACTACCAAAAAAATAAATAACAAACAGGAACATTATTTAACGGGAAATATTTCCCGTTCACATTCTATACCTCGTGCATTTACTTGGGTTTATGATTTCTTTTGTTCATTGCTGGGTTATGAAGAAGAAAGGAGGAAGCTTATATTTTTGCACGAAGAATTCTTCATGTAAGTTGCTTTTCATTGGTAAAATTGATAAGAAAATGATAGTTCAGTTGAGATCAGAAGATGTATTTATTGATTAAAAACAAAACGACACTAAAGAGGGGCTTTATTTTGGCTTTATGAGAGCCCAATCTTTCAAACCTGCGTGCTCGGATTTATGGGGTTGTTTATGCGTGCATGTATGCAGCACGCATCCAGTGGCTTTTGATCATGTCAATGGGAAAGAAGATCACTGACATGCACACATGAAATATTGGTCTCAATTCTTTTTGCACACATTGATGACTGAATGTCTTATTCTATATATGGACAACAAGAGTAAAATGGAAAGGTCCAAATTTTATGTGTGTGTTACGTCAGTACGGTGAGATAGTAATGTAATAGAGTAATGTTATATATCACCTCACTATCCCCATCCCCCATCCGAGATCCAGGATAACGTAAGTGATGCATAGCATTATTCAAAATTCTCCAAATGCCACTCCCATAATTTGTTGCATACTAAAATGTCGTAAAAAAAGATGAGTATGGGCCTCCATAGGTATGGCCAAAAAATGGCATTCATTGCGGCTTGGAAGGTGGATGGTGTGTTGCATTGCGCGAAGGGCATCACTGGATACTAGTAGTGGCCACTATGCATGCGAAAGGCGGTTTTATAGACAACATCCAGATGTACTCTAATTTGATGATATCCCGCTCTCAAATCCAACTTGGAGAAAACCTTGGCTCCATGTAGTTCGTCCAACATACTATCTACCGTGGATATTGGAAACCTGTCATTGATGATGGCTTCGTTAAGAGCACGATAATCCGTGTAAAACCTCCATGTTCCATCCTTTTTAACAAGAAGTACCCAAGATGAAAATGGACTTTGGCTCGCCCTAATGATGCCTCGTTCCATCATCTGTCACCTTTATCTCAATTTCATTTTTTTTTTTTTGGAAGTAAGCATATCTATATGGTCGAAAATTGATTGGCATTGTTCCTAGCTACTTTCAAAGGAATTCTATGAACAAAATCCCTCTCAGGTGGCAGACCTGGCCTTGGGGCTCCTTTAAAACATCTCCAAACTTCTGTAGCAATCTGGTCAAGTCTTTGGGTAGGTCAGTAAATTAAAATTTGCTTCCTTTCCTTCAGTTCCTTCTTCTTTCACATAGACAAAAAAGATCTAATTTCCTCCATGCAGTTCCTTTATCATGTAATGCACTTCCACCGCTTGAGCTGGAGCTGCCGTATGCCCCATAATCAAACACCCTTATTTCATTCCAGATGATCAACTCCATTGTTTGTTTCTTCCAATCACATAAGACGGGGCTCAACAATTCTAATACTGCTTAGACGCCAATTTCCACGAAGACCTCATTCGTATCATTCCTTATACAATAGCTTTTCATCGTCTGGTTCCCGTACCTCAAACTCCTCATATTTAGCTATTGGAAGTCGAAGCCTCTTGGCAATGGATTTATTGATAAAATTGTGGGTAGACCCACATTTAATAGAGCCATCACACTTGCCTTCCTATTCGTGCCACCACTCTCAGCGTTCAAGTTCCCCAAGCATCTCACAAGACTAGAGCATGTAGCGATATCTCTAGGCTTTCTTGTTCTCCCATCACTCTTTCATTTTCCTCCGTGTGACCAATAGCCACCTCCACTATACCTTTAGATTCCCAGGATGGTGGTCCTTCAATGCCTTCAACTTCGTATGATTAAGATAAATCACAAAGATTCGATGTGTAATAGTCTTCGCAAATGGAATGTCCAATTTCATTACCGACTGCAAACTATCCATAAGTTTAAAACTATAAGGATTATGAAATAAGATTTTATGTGATAACTCTTTATTCACACTATAGACCATATTCAATATAATCAAAGAGCATTTCATGTACAAAATATACATAGAACAATATTAAGCATGTAAAATAACATATGCCATATACTCAAAAATAGATAAGTGAATAACTTTATTCATAATAAACTTATATGTCAACAATACATTGAGATTTAGGGCATAAACCCTAACATCAGTGTCCTCGCTGATGACCCTCGTGAGATCACCCCATTCTTGGCGTTCTAGTGAGTGCTCACTAGCGATCCTCATAGGCTTGTATATACTCCCCCATCTCAAACTGAGCAATGACGCTGATACCATTTGTAACAACCCACTCCCAACGATACAATATTTTCAGCTTTTGGCTCTCTTGAACCAGATTTTTCAGGAGGTTACCCATCCTATTACTTTTCCAGCATAAGCACGCTTAACTACGGAGTTTTGATAGATTTATGGTCATCACAGCTTTAAAACGCGTTTTGTCAAGAAGGGTGCGAATATACATATAAACACATATGATTCCCATACTCCGGCGATATGAGATGTCACCCCAATGACCCAATATTGTTCGCTTTTGGTTTCCCTGAACCATACTTCTCAAAAAGTCACAATCCTGATAGTACTCTTGCATAAACACACTTAACTGCGGAGTTCTGATAAGTTTCAAGACCATCACAGCTTTAAAATGTAATTGATAAAATATGTTAGATGGTGCTTTTTCCTTTTTGATTGTGATGTAATATAAAAGAGAAAGTTGTGAGTGTTATATTTTGAGTTGTATGTTAATGTTTCTATTTTTTTTAGCTAAAAAGAGAAGAAACTATCCTAAAAAGTGCTTGCCAAACAATTAAGTACAATGCACTACAATACAAAACTTTTTCACTTTTTCATACAAATTCTTTTTATTTTATATCACATCTATCACTTTTTTCTATTATCTTAAAAAAAAAATTCAACTCATACTCACTTGCCAAACATACCCGTAGTCATGGTTGATATTTTTATTTGTATGTGTACAATACACGCACACGTATATACATATACACACACGGTGGAAAGAGAGAGAGAGAGAGATGAAGACAGAGCACTTGTGGATAATGATCACGTGAAGCCAAAACTCGGCAACAGATTATGGAGAACAACTTGACAAAGTCCAAACCCTAGTCCATACGTTAAAGTTTTAAATTCCTAAAGCTTAATGCCTAAGCTTTGTGTTGCGTGGCTTCTCTGAGAAGCTCAATGACGACATGTCGGCTGGAACAAGAAAGATATATGGGGACGGTCTTGTCTACATTAATGTTCTTTTTAACCCTTGCAACTGCCAGCTTTCCAACAATATATATATATATATATATAGCCTGAATCTAGGCGATGCAAGCTATAAGAATGACTAAAAAAAAAAAAATTAATGCTTTTAAGAAAAATATATATATATCCATTTCAAACCACCATTTAATTATCAACGTCCCTCTAAATTATAAAATGTGTCAATATCTTCCATCAAACTATCAAAAAATGTCAATATCTCCCTAAAGGCTAATAAAAAGACAAAAATGACTCTATTATTATTATTATTTTTTTTTTAAAAAAAAGAAGATAAAAATGTCTTTATGAATTCGAAAAAAAACTAAAAACTAAAATAAAACTAAAAATAAAAATAAAAAATAAAAACTAAAAAAATTATTTTTAAAAAACAAAAAAAAATTAAAGTAAAATCGAAAAAAAAAAATTTAAAAAGAAAATTAATAAAAAGATTTTTTTTAAAAAAAAAACTGAAAATTATAAAATAAAAATTATAAAAGCAAACGAAAAAAAAATCAAAATTAGATTTTATTTTTTGTATAAATTTTTGTTATTTTATATTTTGTTAATTTTAATAATTTTATGAAGGGTATTTTTGTCATTAGGAAGAACATTGACATTTTTTTTTTATAGTTTAAATGAGGACATTGACATAATTAGTCATTTGAGAAGGGCATTGACAATTGAATGATAGTTTAAGAAAAATATGTATACTTAATTTTCCGTTTGGCTCAGTCCAGTCTCATTTGAAACTCATAACTAGAATTAGATCCGTAGGATTTGGCCCTATTAAATCCTTTATTTTCTTGCCGTGATTTGAATAGTGTCATGCTCAACAAGGCTTATACTTCTTTATCAAGAAAAGAAAACTAGGATTTCAAAGTGCCACGTTAATTCACAAATTAACTCTTTGAGAACGCCCAGACGATAATTCTTCCAACTATATTAATTTGGATAGCAAGTTCGCTTAAGGAATGTTTGGGACATTTACTTAAAAATAAAAAAAAATAAATAAGAAAATGTATGGGACATTTTATATTTTGTTATAAAATTAGTAAAAACTAAACAACGTTTGATATCGTCACTCATCCTCATGGATTTAATATCTGGGAATTAAATTTGATATCATCATAAATTAATACTTGCCGAAAAAAGAAAAAGACAATAGAGAAGATATCATCATAAATAGCGAAGACTAGCCGGCCGGCCCCTTAAAAATGAGTTTCTAGCTCCGTCCCTAATCTTTAACATCATCGATCTGTTTAGTATTCATGCTGCTCGGCTAAATGGAACATGACTATACCATTATCTTTAAATAGATAAAATTATTGTCTAAAACTTTTTGAAGAAAGCTTGTTGCTTTTTAGTTGTGATATGTGATATAAAGATAAAAAAGTAGTTTGTGAGTAATTTATGTTTTAAATTGTTTGTTAATGCTTTCGATATATATATATATATTTCCTAATTAGATGACATGAAAGTGTTGTCCTAGACATTCAATATTAACATTTAAAGAGATCACAAAAAATATGCAACAATCGGAATATATTTCACATATTTAAAATTTTAAATGACGTGATATCATGTATACGGTTAGATGTAATAAAATAAAATTCTAACTAAAAAAATAAATTCTCCTTATTTTAAGTGAAATTGAGAGAATCTTGATCCACAATAAGCAATATAATGCATTAATTATGTAATAATTTTAATTAAGATTTTATTATTGTTGTGTTCATCAAGATTTTCAAACCAATAGAAATATTTGATGATGTGTTTTGAGTGTTGGTGCGTGCATGACATAAGATGTGAAAAATGAGGAGTATTCGTGGGATTAGGTCTTCTTGTCTATCATAAATAATGCCATGGAAATTACCATCAGTCAAAAAGTTGAAGTGTCGTAAGTACACGGCAAATTTCACTGTAAACTCCAGCCAAAAACACGAGCACTGATCTGGGAGAGAGAGAGATGATTCCTTGCTTGGCATGAGAAGTCTACGTGAAGAAAGGGATTCTCAAGAATATATATATATACATGGGTTGTTGTAATATTGCCTTGCTATTTTCATATTCGTTTGTTCGTATGTACATGTCTGAATTTTACAACAGCTTTAAAGGTACTCTAGGTTGACGCTGCAGCCGAAGACCCCAACAATCTCTCTATCTCTCTCTCTCTCTCTCAAGAGGTGAAACGTCGTCACCCGAAGAATCAGGTTGCCTCATCTCCACTCTAGCTAGCCTCTTGCACAATGGTAGGTTTAACTTTACGAGTTAATTAAGCTTTTTAAATAAGCGTAACATTCTTGAGACACGTGGTAAAAACAACAGAAAAGTAAAAAAGGAGAAAGAAAACGAACCAAGACTGCATTTATTCTCTTCTGTACAAGCGTATATACGCAAGGATACCCAATTAAACTTGACGTTCAAGCAACCTTTAACTATTTCTAGATATCTTATTCTTTTTTCCCTTCTTCTTTTATAGCCTTCGCTATATCTTCTTGCTAGCTCTCTCTCTCTCTCTCTCTCTCTCTCTCGATCTCCCCCGCAGAGGAAGCCTCCCAAGAGCTAAGAAGAACACAGATCAATCATTGAAAGAGCGAAGAAAAAAAGCGTGGAAGAACTAGATTCCTTCTCTAACATCAAAAACAAGAAGGTGGTTTAAGGAAAACGTGCTTAAAAAGCGACAACCCCCTTGCTTAGCTTGCTTTAGTACTTCATGTTCTTGATTGTTCGATCTTTCTTTCTTTTTAATTTTTTTTTTCTGGGTGTTTAATTTTCTCCATATTTATTAATTAAATTTCCTGTGTGGACATACATGTTGGTAGTTTTCTCTATGTTTTGGAGAAGTGGAGGGAACAATAGGGCAAATCCAGTTTTGGGATGGGCATGAGAGCAAAACCAAAGAAATGACATGGTGCAATGACTCAGACGACGAGAGGGGCCTTCACATAATCACTCCCACTCCTAAAGAAAATAGTGATCTGATCGCTGCGAGAACCGATGAAATTCGGACCATAACATGCCCATCATGTGGCCATAACATAGAATTCCAAGATCAGGCAAGTATTTATTTTATAATATATTATATGTTTTAAAATTTTGAGATTCTAAATATTTAATTTGTTTATTTTTTAACGTTTGTTGTGAATAATTAGGCGGGAATTCATGACTTGCCGGGGCTACCAGCCGGAGTGAAGTTTGATCCAACAGACAACGAAATTCTTGAACATTTAGAGGCAAAGGTAGTGTCTGACGAGCGTAAGCTTCATCCTCTTATTGATGAATTCATCCCGACGCTTGAAGGAGAGAATGGGATTTGCTATACTCACCCTGAAAAGCTGCCAGGTGATTCTTTAATTTTGGTACCCTACCTATTAATTACCATGTACATGCTTCTTTCATCTCTTAAATCACAATCAATAGTTATTAAGAATTGGTTCTAGCAATGAGAAGAGGCTAATAGTGAAATGAATTAATTAGGAGGAAAGTTACGTACGTACTTGAGAGTGATTGCCATGATTTTTTAATTTTTTTTTTTTTTGCAAGAAGATTGCCAATATATCTTTTAGTAAATATCATAGGAGAACAATTTAGGCACATAAATTTAAATAAAAATATAAAATATTTATGGATGCGTCTATCTCCATTCATAGATGTCGTTTTTAGAGAAACGCAAAAACATGCACATATCTTAACAAAGACATTTATGTATGTTATAAGTAAATACCTAAGTTGGCTATGATTGCTGACACGATCACTTGTCGTTAGAGAGTCCGTTTCTCATTTAATACCTAATTAAGAAGTGAGAGAAATCCATGTTACTTTCATGTACTTTCACCACCACCTATACAACTATATTTTACTTCAATTCATTGGATCCGTGAGCATTTTATTCGCTAGATCTACAACTATTTTACAACTCTTTGAGGTAGCAGTGCGACATGACACTAGCTACCAACGTCAGCTCAAAAAAAATTGTTCAACCTCTCTTAAGGGGCAGTTGGCCACCCTGATTAAACCTAAGGAGAAATATTGTTCCCCCAAAGCCCTTTGGGGTGGTTGTGACCACTAGATCAGATGGTCCAACCACCCCCATGTGGGTGATTGTGGGTGGCGCCGACAAGAAAGAGGGTGGCACAAAATTGTTTTCCCCTAACATGGCATTGAGTTGTAAAATAGTTGTAAGTGTAGCATGATAAAACTACATACAGACCAAGCTGGCCTCCTTAGGTTTTCAAGTTTCTTTAAAAAAAAATTATTAAGATATATATATAATATATGAATTTTTAGGATTAAAAATTAAGCTTGTCCCTTATCAAAATTAAATTTGATCCATCATTTACATTTTGGCTCCTCTGAATGAAAAATCTTGGTTCTGTCCCTCAATATAATTACTCTTCATTCTAATCTTCCAATTTTTCAATTGAAAAGTAATACTGATGTTTGTTGTTGTGACTGGTAACAAATACCTCAAACAATAACAAATAGAACCCCAAAATAATCCCCTAAAAAGAAGAAGGCCTAATAGGAAGCCAACACCAGCAAAAAATAATATTCCTTGTAAGGAATTCACTTTCTTCCTTACCAATATATATACATTATCTTAGAAACTGTTAAATTATTTCAGGAAAATAAGTTTTGCCTTCTATTTTCAATTTTCAATTTTCTCTTCATTTATATTTCTTTCAGCTTAATTAATTATCTCACATTAAAAAGCAAAAAAGATCAACTACTTTTACCGTTTTATAAAGAATTGTCTTTCAATTCACTAAGTCTAAATTAGCTTTAAACCAGGTTGCATACACTAAATAAAATCCTCCCATTTTCTACGAACCCCGAAAACTACTGCATGTATCCCACAAACTAGTAAACAAAATCAATAACATGATTTCTGTAGCTTCATCGACAGCATTAAAAGAATTTTTTTTTTTTTTTTTAGAAAAAAAATATTAGCTTGCATTGATGACACCAAATAACACTTTCACGACAGGCTTTCAACATCTAACCACAAACATTTATTCTTTAACATACAGAAAGACTAATCATGGCATTATCTAAAAGAAAACAGTTAACACATAACAAAGAGAGGATGACTTAAAAGATCTCATCCGCATGCTCTAACGTCAGCGATGCAGAGCTGCAACTATTGTGCAGTGAAAAATGTTAAAAGTACTAAATTTTTTACTAAAAGATGGATATTAAGATGATGTGGAGCTTATTCATTGGTATCCGTAGCATTTCTTTTTATTAATTGTTTTGATTATCTCCAATGAATAAGCTCCACATCATCTTAGTATCTATCTCTTAGTAAAAGATTTAATCCCTCTAGCATTTCTCTTGTGTAGTTATCTCTGTTGGGGGAGATAAACGGTTAGAGAGTTTTTACCTTCAGTACATTAATATACATGTTTGGACATTTTGTTGCCCAAAAGCCTAAGCTAATGGGTTTGGGTCAACCTAATTACGTATATTAATTACTTTTTTTTTGTCATACTTTCTTAATGTGGGACTCAACACTCTCACAAATGTACTCACAATAATTTTCCTCTCACTTGTATGTCTCTTCTATATTAACCAAATTTCACCTTACTTGTGAGTCTTTTTACATTTTCAAGAGTATTACGCGTACAATAGTTGCACCAGAGGGCTACAAAATGCAAATCCAAACCAGATGCGTCCAAACACTTGTCCTAAGAAGCTAATCATGGCTCTGATACCAATTGTGAGAAGATTTTACCTTGAATACATTAATATATATACATGCTTGGACACCACTCTAGCCCAAACACTTAAGCTAATGTGTTTGGGTCCACTTAGGTATATTAACTTTTTATTTTTAATATATAATTTTTTAATGTGAGACTTAACACTCACAAGTTCACTCATAACTATCTCTGCAGTTCTGCATGTATGCTTTCAAAATGACTAATTCTACATGTCATATAAACGTCCATCAAGTATTTATCAAATAATGAGGTGGCTTTTAAAATCGTCATTAGGCATGTGATTGATCAAATGGTTTAAAAGTCACCTCATAAGTTGAAGGATACATGATAGATATTTATATGAAATGTAAAATTATTCTTTCAAGACTCAACTATGGTGCCAAACTTTTTCCTTTAAGCAAGCACAGCCATATTATCATGCATCATTCTCCTTTAACCTATTATGCTGTCCCCATTTTTCTCTTTATATAAAATTCTCGATTTGGTCAGTGGTCGCCTGTACTATGGTGTCTTTCTTTTCTGTAATTCTAAGTTATTCTAGATGCTGATTACTAACTCTCTTATCAAGTAACTTGAATCACAAGTATAACCCGTTTTCTACGCACATTTGCTGATGCAGGAGTTAGCAAAGACGGCCAAATCCGCCACTTCTTTCACCGGCCTTCAAAGGCATACACGACAGGAACCAGGAAACGAAGGAAGGTCCACACCGATGAAGATGGGAGCGAGACCAGATGGCACAAAACAGGCAAGACTAGGCCTGTCTTTGCCGGCGGGGCAGTGAAGGGGTTCAAAAAGATCTTGGTTCTCTACACCAACTATGGCAGGCAAAGAAAACCCGAGAAAACGAATTGGGTGATGCACCAATACCATCTTGGCGACAATGAAGAAGAGAAAGATGGAGAATTAGTGGTTTCAAAGGTTTTCTTCCAAACACAGCCTAGACAATGCGGTTCGAGTATTAAGGATTCGTTTGACAAACAATTGATGAAGAACCAAAGCACGCATGATCATAATAATATTGCTATGCCTAAGAACGCAGCTCTTGTGGAGTATTACAATCCTTCTTTCATCAACTATGACCAGGGGGGGCATAATAGGGAAATCTCACCACAGCTAATTCCTAATTTGGTTGTTCAGGGTGATGGGTCGTCTTTCATTCGGTTAGCTTCAGATGCAAGCAAAGGAAAGTTCGAGAGAAAACAGTGATGGGGGAGCTGATCTGGTGGTTGCATTGTTATCGTTGCTGTGTAATAGTCAAAATAAGTTATATTGGATTGAGATTTCAATGAGGACAAGAGGGAAAAGGGAATATATAAGATGATAATACGGCTTAACTTTCCAAATTGGGTTTGGAAAAATTAGCCATAATTTAACACTGTTCTTGAAGTTTGTTTTTGTGCAGGCAAGGAGTATGTTGGGAAAGTGACGTTATATTTTAGGAGACTGTACAGAGGTGATTCCTACAAACATCCGTACGATAGTATGATAGGCTTTAGTTTCATCATTATTATTTTGTTCCTCTCAGGAACTTTTGACTGGATTGATACTGCTATTATTCTACCTCTGCCAACTATACATGCAATTGGCACTCCATGATTACACCTTTTTATAAGATGTGTATGGATTTTCGTTGTAGATTTCCTATAAAGATGATTCTTACTTAACTTTCTTGTTTGTTTGTAAGCTTTTGGTTTCAATTAATGATTTACTATGAGATTATTCTTATCATCTTAATTTCTTGTTTATGGGAAGGCTTTTTCTTGCATCATTAATAAATTAATTAAATATATAAGAAATGGTGAATTCAATCATTTAAATAAATAGTTTAACCATCTTTCTTATACGTAGGATCAAACTCTTTATCAATAAGTAAAATTCAACGCGTGAAATATTCAATTGAAATGAGAGATCGATAAATTAGAAAATTAGAGTCAAACTCAAGATTTAATTATTATTTATACAAAATGTTTAAGCTAATAAAAAATAAAAAATTAATCATTTAATTAATATTCTAATAATAACAACTAGGGCAAAAAGTATACGACAAGTTGAGAAAAAAGTATAAAAAACGCAAATGGATTGAGATGGCCTAAATTCTGAATAACTTTACACTTAATATTCTTCTAACAAACTCTGCAATATTAATGCTTCGTTTGTTTTGACGTAAAATGTTTTCCGTCGTAAAATATTTTCAACGAAATCATTTTTTTAAAAAAATGATTTTATTGAAAATATTTTTCGATGTTTAGCTCCTACAAAAAAATCATTAACGGTGTAAAATAGAATCCAGCGATGTCCAACCGCTATCGACGGATTCCGGTGAACCAAATTTTAGCCAGTTTCGCCGGAATTCGGTAAAATTTCCAAATTTTGGCCAAACTGAACGGAATCCGGCTGTAATGGCTGGATTCTGGCCGTGCTGGTCAGATTTTGACATAAATTTCTAGATTCCGGCCAAACTGGCAGGAATCCGTACAATACGGCTAGAATCCAGCTATACTGGCCAGATTCAAGTCGTACTAGTCAGATTCCGGCGACCATCCCTGGAATCTAACCAATGCTGCCGGATTCCGGCAATCAGATATCAAAATTCGGGGATTTTCAACAGTAGAGTTGAGCTACCAACAAACTCCAATGTCTGGCGGTGGCAGATTCCCACAAACGTGGGTACAAGAATGAAAAGTTTAAATCCAGAAAACGATTTACAGTTTTCAAAACCTTAAATCGTTTTTCAAAAATTGAAGAGATTTTTACGGTTAAGCTGAAAATAATTTTCATTGACCATTATTTTTGCCCCCACCAAACGCCGAAAAATGCCAAAAATATTTTTCAGAAAACATTTTACGCCGAAACAAATGAAGCATAAAAGAAATTGAAGGTGTCAAACCCTGCACCCATTTCGACTCATCACATTCACACACCTTTCCACCATCTTAGAATATTCACATGCAGTAGTTTTCTTAATTTTGAATTAAATTTAATTTCTTAATTAAATTAAAAAAATTAAGTTACTTTTTGCTTTTCTACTAAAATACATACGCTACACAATAACTCTTCTTATTTTTCTTTATATCATTTAAATATTAGGAAAAACTTCATTTAACTCCCTGAATTGTCGTCGCTTTTTGCAATTACCCCATAAACTTAAAAAACTCTCAATTTAATATATCCACCATTCAATTTTCAATTTTTTTCAATTTTCAATTTTTTTTCAATTTCACCCATCCGTTAGGATTTTCTGTAAAATCCTATAAAAATTTCCAAAATACCTCTAGTTTTTTTTTTTTTTTTTAAATATTTATAAAAAAGTATCAAAAATTCAGGCATGGGTATTTTTGCAAATTCCGTTAAATCCTTACCAACGCCTAAACCCTTACAATGTTTTTTCCTTTTAAAAAAATAGGTATTTTGAAAATTTTAACACCCCTTTATTAGGATTTAACAAAAAATCCTAATGAATTGGTGAAATTAAAAAATAAAATAAAAAAATATTGAAAGATTGATACATTAAATTGATGGTTTTTAAAATTTAGGGGAGTAATTATAAATATGATGAAAGTTTCTCCTATATATTATGTTTTTTATTCGATGGTAGAACACAGACTTGGACATTGGTTCTTTGTCTGTGTGTATCTGAGTCCCAAGTGTCGTTCTCCTGCGAAGCGGAGCGTGTGGTGGTGTTGGGGGTGCATGCACTAGGCATGGAAGCAGTGCAACTACGTACATTGGCTCCGACGACAATGCCACATGGCCCATGGCCATGCCCAATGAGTTGGACGCGGTCCCATCTCTCACGTGTTTGTTGGCTAACCCCTAAAACACAAATTCTTTTCTTAATTCCTCTTCTTCTCTCATACTCACAGAGAGAGACAAACAAGAAGCATGGCTGGTCATCCATGGCGATTGAGACCATAAGCAAAGAGTAGTCTCGGAACACCTCTACACCTCGCTCAGGTGAGGCCATTCACACCCAAAACACCCCTTCAACAAGCTCTTGACCCAAGGATTCAATGTTGAGCCAAATCGATCTCCAAGCACATCCTCTTCTGTCAACTATCCGCCGCAAGGTGAAGCGGTTCGAAAAGAACCCATAAGAGATCTTGAAGATCAAGAAGGTTCTAGAGGTTGAAAAGAAGGAACCAAAGGGTGGAAAGAATGTTGTGGAAGAGGAAAGTAAGGATGGTAGTTGCAGACTTGGGAGTGGAAGAGAAAAGAAGATGAAGAGGGAAAATGTTGAATAAAAAATAGAAAGACAAGGGAGAGAGAAAGAAAACTCGTTGCCCTACATCTTCAAACGCAACATCGCCATTTATCAAGATGTCAAAAACTAGTTGCCCTACATCAGTGACTGAAGAAACAATCTTCGCAAAATGTAATCAAATTGAGTAGTTTTTATATAGATCCATATCCATTGTATATGTTAAATAAAGCTAAGTATCGCTACAAGTAAGTGCTAACTCATAAAGAGCTTCTGGATAAAAGTTTGGTAAAACTAAAGCCTGCTTAATGATACTTTAACCGAATGTTGGTTTTGGCTCATTAGTTATAATGTTTTTGCCACTTATCATACTATTGATTCTAACATTGGTGTTTAAACTTATGAAATCTTTATTTTATTTTTTTCTTAATTACAGCACCATTTGACATGCACATAAGTTATGGAGCTCGTGAAAATGTTTATACATCGTCAACCAATACACTTTGGTATAAGTATTTTGTATAAATAGGAGATGTTCTTACAAACGCAACACGTGTAAGCTACATAATTCCTCCTCTTAAAACACTTTTCCTTATCTAAACATCCTGAAATTGCTACAACATTAATAATGTGCCAAAGGGACACTATTTTGTTAGGGTACTCTTTCGACTGGTTGCACAACCTAATTTTGACAACGAACCTCGATCTATTTGACGTTTTTACCGAAGACACTCAAATATGTTCTTTGCAATTAGGTTGGACAGCCAAGATGACCATTTGCCATGCCAAAGGGACGCTATTTTGTCAAGGTTTTCTTTGGGCTGGTTGCACAGACTGATTTTGTCAACGAACCTCTATTTGATGTTTTTGTCGAAAGCACTCAAATACATTTTTTACAGGCAGGTTGGAGTGACGAAGATGACCAAGCATTTGCTGAAGCCCTTGTTTTTCTTCCAAATCACACTGCCTCTATCTGCTTACATAGTACTGATCTTGGAGATCCAACAATTCTCTCCATTGATATTCCTCAAGTCGACGATAAGACATACTATTCAGGTACAATGTGGAGTCAAGGAACAACCCTTAGAATAACCAAAAGATTGAGTTTTGGTACAAGGAAGTCCAAGTTCGATGTAGAGTATAGTAGTAATCACTGGGGTGGAGACATATTTTTTGAAGCAATACAATTTTTCGATCAGAATTCAGCCACACCAAGATCTACTGAAAGTAGCATTAAGCAGGCTTCAGTTTCACCAAATTTTTATCCAAATGCTCTTTACAAGTCAATATTTACGAGTATCGATATTTGCTGAATTTAACTTATACAATGGATGTAGAGACCAATAGAAACTACTCAATTTGGTTACACTCTGCCGAGATTGTTTCTTCAGTCACTAATGCAGGAATCTAACATTAGTGGTTAAACTTGTGGAATCTTTTCTAAAACTACAGCGCCATTTGTCATGCCAATAAACTGTGGAGCTCATGAAAATGTTCATACACCGGCAACCAATAGACATTGTTAAAAAGATTTTGAATATATATAAGGAGTTCCTGCTAATGCAATAGTTACAATCTACATCACTCATCTTAAAACACTTCATTACTTTCTCCTATGTGGAGGTCCTGAAAATTCTACAACATTAGGAATGCGCCAAAGGGACACTATTTTGTCAAGGTTTTCTTTGGGGTGGTTGGACAGTCTAATTTTGTCAACCAACTTCTATTTGATGTTTCTGTCGAAGTGACTCAAATACGTTCTTTGCAGGCAGGTTGGAGTGGCTAAGATGACCAAGCATTTGCAGAAGCCCTTGATTTTCTTCAAAATCATACTTCCTCTATCTGCTTACATAGTACTGATCATGGAGATCCAACAATTCTCTCCATTGAAATTCTTCAACTCAACGATAAGGCATAATATTCCAGTCCAATGTGGAGTCAAGGAATAACCCTTAGAACAACCAAAAGATTGAGTTTTCGCACAAGGAAGTCCAAGATCGATGTAGAGTATAGTTGTGATTGCTGGGGCAGAGATAGATTTTGGAAAGCCATACAATTTTTCTATCAGAATTCAGACACACCAAGATCTACTAAAAGTAGCATTAAACAGGCTTCAGTTTCGCCATACTTTTATAAATAAGCTCTTGATCAAGTCAGTGCTTTTGACGACCGATATTCAGCTGAATTTAACTTATACAATGGATATGGAGACAGATAAAAACTATTCAATTTGGTTACACTCTGCTGAGATTGTTTCTTCAGTCACTAATGCAGGAATCTAATATTAGTGTTAAACTTGTGAAATCTTTTCTCAAACTACAGCACCATTTGCCATGCCAATAAGCTGTGGAGGTCATAAAAATGTTCATACACCGGCGACCAATAGATATTGGTATAAGGATTTTGGATTTTGGATTTTGGATATACATAAGGAGTTCCTGCTAATGTAGTAGTTACAAGCTAAATCACTCATCTCAAAAAACTTCGTTACTTTCCCCTATCTGGAGGTTTTGAAATTGCTACAACATTAACAATGTGTCAAAGTGATGTTATTTTGTCAAGGTCTTCTTTGAGTTGGTTGCACAGCCAAATTTTATCAACAAACCTCTATTTGATGTTTCTGTCGAAGGCACTCAAATACGTTCTTTGCAAACAGGTTAAAGTGGCGAAGATGACCAAGCATTTGGGGAAGCCCTTGTTTTTCTTCTAAATCACACTGCCTCTATCTGCTTACATAGTACTGATCTTGGAGATCCAACAATTCTCTCCATTAATATTTCTCAAGTTGACGATAAGGCATACTATTCTGGTACTATGTGGAGTCAAGGAACAACCCTTAGAACAACCAAAAGATTGAGTTTTGGTACAAGGAAGTCCAAGTTCAATGTAGAGTATAGCAATGATCGCTAGGGTGGAGATAGATTTTTTGATGCAATACAATTTTTTGATCAGAATACAGTCACACCAAGATCTACTGAAACTAGCATTAAGCAGACTTCGATCAGTTTCACCAAAATTTTATCCAAAAGCTCTTTACAAGTATGTTTTTATGAGTACCGATATTCTGTTGAATTTAACTTATACAATGGATGTAGAGACCAATAAAAACTACTCAATTTAGTTACACTCTACTAAGATTGTTTCTTTAGTCTCTGATGTAGGTATCTAACATTAGTAGTTAAACATGTAGAATCTTTTCTCAAACTATAGCGCCATGTGTGAGGCGCATAAGCTGTGGAGCTCTTGAAAATATTCATACACCAGGAACCAATAGACATTAGTAAAAGGATGTTGGATATATATATATATATATATATTATATATATATATATATATATAAAAGGAGTTTCTGCTAATGCAATAGTTACAATCTACTTCACTCCTCTTAAAACACATCGTTACTTTCCCCTATGTGGAGGTCATGAAAATTGCTACAACATTTGGAATGTGCCAAAAGGACCCTATTTTGTCAAGGTTTTTTTTGGGGCAGTTGCATAGCCTAATTTTGTAAACGAACCTCTATTTGATGTTTCTGTCGAAGTGACTTAAATACGTTCTTTGCAGGCAGGTTGGAGTGGCGAAGATGACCAAGCATTTGTTGAAGCCCCTGTTTTTCTTCAAAATCACATTTCCTCTACCTGCTTAGATGGTACTGATCATGGAGATCCAACAATTCTCTCCATTGAAATTCTTCAAGTCGACCGACAATGCATATTATTCCAGTACAATGTGGAGTCCAGGAACAACCCTTAGAACAACGAAAAGATTGAGTTTTGGTACAAGGAAGTCCAAGGTCGATATAGAGTATAGTAGTGATTGATGGGGTGAAGATAGATTTTGGGAAGCCATACAATTTTTCCATTATAATTCAGCCACACCAAGATCTACTGAAACTAGCATTAAGTATGCTTCAGTTTTACCAAACTTTTGTCCAGAAGCTCCTTACAAGCCAGAACTTACGAGTAACGATATTCAGCTGAATTTAACTTATACAAGGGATGTGGAGACCAATAGAAACTACTCAAATTGGTTACACTCTGCTGACATTGTTTCTTCAGTCATTGATGTAGGAATCTAACATTAGTGTTTAAACTTGTGAAATCTTTTCTCAAACTATAGGGCCATTTGCCATGTGCATAAGTTGTAGAGCTCATGAAAATGTTAATACATCGTGGACTTGCCCATGACCATCATCGACTCAAACCCACCTCCTGCCCTTGGCTGATGTATATGATGCGATGATGGGTTCCTCATATTCTTTGAAGCATCCTTGAGGAAAAGTCGGACCTATTAGACTCTGAGATTGAAAAAAAAGTGAAGTGTAGAAGATTCAACAAGATGGTGTGAGACTCATAGATTAAACAAAACTACAGAAGTGAAGTGTAGAAGATTCAAGAAGAAGCTAGGTACGAGACAACCCCCCCCCCCCCCCAAGGCAAAAAAAAAAGAAAAAAAGAAGTTGCGAGAAGATAAGGGGTTTGGTGTAGATAAGTCACGTGGCAGCAGGAGAATGATGTTAATAAGTATTGCGGAACAGTTGTAGACCACTTGAGGGGAGGTCTAAAATGCAATAATTATCAGTGACGTGATTTTTGAGTAATAATTACCATTGCCAGTCATTTTGACTTTAACCATTTCTTATCAATTATTAAACCAAAAAAAAAAAAATCAATTACTCTAGCTTTTGCTTGATGAATTAAAAAGGACAAAAATTGACAAATATAATTTTCCTAATTTGGCAACGCTATTATAAAATGTTATTGGTTGCAAAGGGAAAGTTTCAATCAAATTTAGGTTGAAAAAATAAAAGTTATGGAATATTAGTTGGGAATAATAAATGTTCATATGTTATAAAAATGAGAGACGTCTTAGAATGTTAATGTGCCTATAATAAAAATTAACATAGCATATGAGATCATTTCACCTTGATCTTCAAACTATCAAATGATCACAAGGATCAGAATTCCAGTTATGCTGACAACAATAATAAAGATAACAATAATTACAACAGTGATTATGAGGAGGATTATGAAGATGATGATGATGATGATAAAATAAATCGATAATAAGTTGCTCCTCTAATCGTTAATATTCTATTATCTAACAATTCTTATAATTATAATTTGTCTCTGCAACTACCTTTTACATTCTTCTTTCTCATGTGCTAGTGTTTAAATTTTTGCTATAGTTTGCACATTCCGTACCAAAATGCAGTGTTTTGGTTGAAGTTGTTAACTTGTTTTCAAGTAAAACAGTACGTTTTGGTAAAAACACACTATTTTCTGCTATAAGTTAATTAAATATTTATAATTTATACTTAACAATAATTAATTATCAGTTACATATTGATATAATTAAACATTTATACTTAAATTGTTGATCACAAATTCATAATTAGTATTTACACTAAATCATGGAATAGGATCCTCTCTATTTCAACTATATTAATAATAATCATACTTATGATAGTAAGGATGCTAGTTATGGTTTGCTGTGAGATATGGCAACCTCAATCTCTCTCTTTCTCTCTTGTAATTTGTATGTAGCAACACTTTACAAGTTTGGTATGGAGCTAAACTTTCCAAGAAGTGTTGGGGGATTGAACACTCAATATAGAGAAAGAAGAGGGCGTCTGTGTGACTATGTGTACGTGTGAGTTGTGAGAATGGAGAGAGAAGAAGAAGTGATGATGGAATTAGAACCATTCATTTCTTTTTTGGATGAATCAGAACCAGTCATTTCAAATCTTAGCTTTTGGTATTTTCTACACCTTACTGCATGACCTATTGCCCTTACACCAACATGATATGCGGTCAATTTATCTTAATAAAATAGGCTACAGGTGACAGAGGTAGCAAGCGTATGTAAGTTGAAAAAAAACACACAAAAACAAAACAGGCTATTTCATGCAGTGGAGGTTCATGGTCAATTCTAGAAAGATACTCATAACAATGGCTTGACTCCAGCTTCACGACAAGTGAACTTGTGTGATGAAGGCAACCATGAGTTGGATTCCCTGTTTGCAAAAGATGTTCAAGAATTACTTTAACTGAAAGTGCATGTTAAAACAGGGAAGGTAGACAAGAAGACGATCTTCGAACCAAACAGAACCGCCGAACACCATCGATCACCGACAGACCACTATCGGACAGACGAAGAGAGGAGGACGGCTCTGAGGAGGGACACGTGTCCCAGGTTCATATCCTACGGTTTGGGGAGGCCTAAAGTATTTTGATGAATTTTTGGACAAAATGGTGTCGTTTAAATGGGGGCAGTTTTGTCCACCTTTGTCTAAAAAAGGCACATACGCAGCACGTGGGGTCACTTCCGTCTCTTTAGACGGCACAATTGGACGGAAGGGGGTGAATTGCAAATTTCTTGAACTTTATGGGCTGCAATTGACACAATTGAAACATTGGTACCAAAATTGCAAATTGGTGTCAACTTTAGGGGAGTAAAGTGTAATTTTCCCTATTATTTTTTACTTCAGCTAAAAGTATTAATCAAAATTATGTACTTAAAAGCTTATATCATACTTAATCATCGTATGAGTATAAAGCAACTAGATACTTAATCATATAAATTGGTAGACCATATGATCATTTGATATAAAATCTAATGATAATAAATATAATTATATCATCTTATGATATGAATTCCAATGATAATACTTAATTTATGATATAAGATTTTTTGAAGGAATATAATTTTTCGATCAGAATTCAGCCACACCAAGATCTACTGAAAGTAGCATTAAGCAGGCTTCATTTTCACCATACTTTTATTCATAAGCTCTTTACAACTTAGTACTTTCGAGGACCGATATTCAACTGAATTTAACTTATACAATGGATGTGGAGACCAACAAAAACTACTCAATTTGGTTACACTTTGCTGAGATTGTTTCTTCAGTCACTGATCCAGGAATCTAACATTAGTGTTTAAACTTGTGGAATCTTTTCTCAAACTACAGCGCCATTTACCATGCGCATAAGCTGCGGAGAGCATGAAAATGTTCATACACCAGCAACCAATTGACATTGGTAGAAGGATTTTGGATATACATAAGGAGTTCCCGCAAATACAATAGTTACAAGCAACATCAGTCCTCTTAAAACACTTTGTTACTTTCCCCTATGTGGAGGTCCTGAAAATTGCTACAACATTAGGAATGTGCCAAAGGGACGCTATTTTGTCAAGGTTTTCTTTGGGGTGGTTGCACTACCTAATTTTGTCAACGAACCTCTATTTTATGTTTCTGTCAAAGTGACTCAAATACGTTCTTTGCAGGTAGGTTGGAGTGGCGAAGATGACCAAGCATTTGCTGAAGCTCTTGTTTTTCTTCCAATTCACACTTCCTCTATATGTTAGATATTATTGATCATGGAGATCCAACAATTCTCTCCATTGAAATTCTTCAAGTCGACGACAAGGCATACTATTCCGGTACAATGTGGAGTCAAGGAACAACCCTTAGAACAATGAAAAGATTGAGTTTTGGTATAAGGAAGTCCAAGTTCGATGTAGAGTATAGTAGTGATCGGTGGGGTGAAGACAGATTTTGGGAAGCCATACAATTTTTTGATCAGAATTCAGCAACACCAAGATCTACTGAAAGTAGCATTAAGCAGGCTTCAGTTTCACCAAACTTTTGTCCAAAAGCTCTTTACAGGTCACAAATTACGAGTACTGATATTCAGCTGAATTTAACTTATACAATGGATGTGGAGACCAATAGAAACTACTCAATTTGGTTACACTCTACTGAGATTGTTTCTTCAGTCACTGATGTAGGAATCTAACATTAGTGTTTAAAGTTGTAGAATCTTTTCTCAAAGCGCCATTTACAATGCGCATAAGCTGTAGAGCTCACGAAAATGTTCATACACCAGCAAGCAATAGATATTGGTATAAGGATTTTGGATATACATAAGGAGTTTTGCAAATGCAATTGTTACAAGCTACATCACTCCTCTTAAAACACCTCGTTACTTTCCTTTATCTGGAGGTTCTAAAAATTGCTACAACATTAGGAATGTGCCAAAGGGACGTTGTTTTGTCAAGGTTCTCTTTGGGCTGGTTGCACAGCCTGATTTTGTCAACGAACCTCTATTTGATGTTTCTGTCGAAGGCACTCAAATATGTTCTTTACATGCTGGTTGGAGTGCCGAAGATGACCAAGCATTTGCTGAAGCCCTTGTTTTTCTTCCAAATCACACTGCCTCTATCTGCTTACATAGTACTGATAATTGATACCCAACAATTCTATCCATTGAAATTCTTGAAGTCGACAATAAGGCATACTATTCCGGTCTAATGTGGAGTCAAGGAACAACCCTTAGAACAACCAAAAGATTGAGTTTTCGTACAAGGAAGTCCAAGTTCAATGTGGAGTATAGTGGTGATTGCTGGGGTGTAGATAGATTTTGGAAAACCATACAATTTTTTTATCAGAATTCAGCCACATCAAGATCTACTGAAAGTAGCATTAAGCAGGCTTCAATTTCACCATACTTTTATCCATAAGCTCTTCACAAGTCAGTACTTTCGAGGACCGATATTCAGCTGAATTTAACTTATACATGGGATATGGAGACCAATAGAAACTACTCAATTTAGTTACACTCTGCTGAGATTGTTTCTTCAATCACTGATGCAGGAATCTAACATTAATGTTTAAACATATGGAATCTTTTCTCAAACTACAGTGCCATTTGCCATGCCAATAAGCTGTGGAGATCATGAAAATGTCCATACACCGGCAACCAATAGACATTGGTAAAAGGATTTTGGATATATATAAGGATTTCCTTCTAATGCAATGATTACAATCTACATCACTCTTCTTAAAACACTTCGTTACTTCCCCATATGTGAATGTTCTAAAAATTGCTACAACATTAGGAATGTGCCAAAGGGACACTATTTTGTCAATGAACCTCTATTTGATGTTTCTATCGAAGTGACTCAAATACGTTTTTTGCAAGCAGGTTGGAGTGGCGAAGATGACCAAGCATTTGCTTAAGCGCTTAATTTTCTTCCAAATCACACTTCCTCTATCTTTTTAGATAGAACTGATCATGGAGATCCAACAATTCTCTCTATTGAAATTCTTCAAGTCGAGGATAAGACATACTATTCTAGTACAATGTGGAGTCAAGGAACAACCCTTAGAACAACAAAAAGATTGAGTTTAATTTGGTACAAGGAAGTCCAAATTCGATGTAGAGTATAGTAGTGATAGCTGGGGTGGATATAGATTTTGGGAAGCCATAAATTTTTTTGATTAGAATTCAGGCACACTAAGATCTATTGAAAGTAGCATTAAGCAGGCTTCAGTTTCACCAAACTTTTATCTAAAAGCTCACAAGTCAATACTTACGAGTATCAATATTTAGTTGAATTTAACTTATACAATCGATGTGGAGACCAATAGAAACTACTCAATTTGGTTACACTCTGTTGAGATTGTTTCTTCAGTCACTAATGTAGGAATCTAACATTAGTATTTAAACTTGTAGAATCTTTTCTCAAACTACAACGCCATTTGCCATGTGTATAAGCTGTGGAGTTCATGAAAATGTTCATACACCGGCAACCAATAGACATTGGTATAAGGATTTTGGATATACATAAGGAGTTCCCGCTAATACAATAATTACAAGCTACATCACTCATCTTAAAACACTTCGTTGCTTTCCCTTATCTAGAGGTCCTGAAAATTGTTACAACTTCAGGAATGTGCCAAAGGGACGTTATTTTGTCAAGGTTTTCTTTGGGTTAGTTGCACAGCCTGATTTTGTCAACGAACCCCTATTTGATGTTTCAGTCGAAGGCACTCAAATACATTTTTTGTAGGCCGGTTGGAGTGGCAAAGATGACCAAGCATTTGCTGAAGCCCTTGTTTTTTTTTTCAAATCACACTGCCTCTATTTGCTTACATAGTACTGATCATGGAGATCCAACAATTCTCTCTATTGAAATTCTTCAAGTCAACGATAAGGCATACTATTTCAGTACAATGTAGAGTCAAGAAACAACCCTTAGAACAACCAAAAGATTGAGTTTTGGTACATGGAAGTCCAAGTTCGATGTAGAGTATAGTGGTGATCACTGGGGTAGAGATAGATTTTGGGAAGCCATACAATTTTGCATTCAGAATTCAGCCACACCAAGATCTACTGAAAGTAACATTAAGCAGGCTTCAGTTTCACCAAACTTTTATCTAAAAGCTCTTTACAAGTCGGTAATTACGAGTACCGATATTCAGCTGAATTGAACTTATACAATAGATGTGGAGACCAATGGGAACTACTCAATTTGGTTACACTGCTAAGATTGTTTCTTCAGTCACTGATGTAAAACTCTAGCATTAGTGTTTAAACTTGTTGAATCTTTTCTCAAACTACTGTGCCATTTGCCATGCGCATAAGCTGTGGAGCTCATGAAAATGTTCATACACCAACAACTAATAGACATTAGTGTAAGGATTTTGGAGATACATAAGAAGTTCTTGTTAATGCAATAGTTACAAGCTACATCACTCCTCTTAAAACACTTTGTTACTTTCCCCTCTCTAGAGGTCTTGAAAATTGCTGCAACATTAGAAATGTGCCAAAGGACGCTATTTTGTCAAGGTTTAGAGAATGTAGAGAAAAGCTGTTGGAAGAAAATTTTGAAGAATCTTATCTAAATTTTAAAAAAGCAAATAGGATTTAAAGAAGTTACTGGAGTTGTCTTACGGTCTTACTCAAGGAAGGAACTTGTCTAAAATTATGGAATGCCCGACATTTGGGATAGCGTGGCCAAATGATAGCACGGAATGTTCTAGTGACATTTGGGATAGCATGGTCAAAGACGTGGGCTTCATGCACCACTGGATAGTTTGTCGAACAAGAAAACTTTTTTTTTTTTTTTTTTGACAAGTATTTTCCAATTTGGAAGCCATTTTGAAAAGATGAGAGGTGACGGAGTCAGGATTCTTTTCTTGGGGTCGGATCAGTGAAATAATGCAATTAAAAATGAGGAATGAAATTCTTAAATGTTAGTTTGTCGTATATCTTGTAAATTTGAAAATAGATCGATCTATACCACAAAAATCATAAATTTAATCCAATTAAATTTTTATACAAATCTATTTCTCTGTTTAATATAAAATTTTAAAATAATTAAAATGATTGGAATGTTCCATTAAATATAAATGTAATTATGTCAAAAATTGCATATCAAACTCTTTTGTTATCTTTTTGTACCTTGTCCTCCAATTTTTCCTACTGCACCAAAAATGAAAAAAAATCAACGGCCAATGGCATTGTAAGAGCATTCTCAAGGACAAGCTCCTCTTTCAAGAGTCCAACTGAAGAAATTCGATCATGTCAATGGAGTTAGGTGAGTTCAACTGCAGAAATTCGAGCATGTCAATAGATCGAGTTAGGTGATTAAAAAGGTTCATCGCCAAAAACTTCGGAACGGAATGGAGTTCAACATTTTTTTTATTTTTTTTATTCGTACGTTAATATAATGTTTTGTGTAGCAGAATTTCTCGTATCTGAACCAGAAACACCCGTTAAAGCTAATGGAACAGAATGGCAATTTGAGCTCCAAAACCAACACTGAAAATCCGAGAACAGCAGTAAAGTCGGCAGATACAATTGGAAGCACTTGGAAACAATTAAAAATAAAAATAGCCACACTAAAAATTAAATCGAAATTTAGTTAAACGATGCTGGCCCAACATCACTAGACCAACACATGATACAAGAGGTATTATACCCATATCACCCATTTGGCACTTCCACCACACATCAGACTGACAAATATAAGTTCAATGGCAAGACCGTCATCACAAGCAAAGTCAAAAGACATGCATGCCCACGCTAAAAAAGCACCCAAAATAAAAAGAAAGCATAAATTAGATCGACAAAGAACTAACTAACATATATCTAGCCTAAAAAATTTTGCACAAGTCGGGGCCCGATGATATTAAAGAAAAAAGCAACCTACTTAGTTATCCTAGATAAGCACGCTGAAAAGATTTGAGGACAACTTAACTCCACTATGCCCTATTCTAATCTATCGAGTCAACTTCCTGTAGATTACATGCATCACCCTTTACAATTCCTTTAGAATAGTCTGTCATGACTTCTGGAGGACACATTTCTCATAGAGAGCAAGGATGTCTTTCTTGTTGGGATTCCTCAACTGCAGCAGTTCAGCACCGAAGTTATGCTTTGTTAGTTCTTGCTTAAGTTTCTGGACAGTGAACTTTGTATAATCCTCCGGATTGCTATGCTGGCTATTGTTATCCTCATTGCCCCTGAACACCGAACCGCCATCCTCAGAGGGCATGGTCTTCAGTGGGCTAGTAGTGCTCTTGGTCTTCTTGTTTGCTCTCATGATCTTGTCAGTTGTGTCCATGTCTTGAACAGATTCCACACCCATTTCAAAGTCATCCACCCTTGGACGTTTCCCATGGGAAGCAGTCTTAAGCTTACTATCCAATGCTGTTTCATTTAGTCGAACTTTGGTAAACTCTTGCTGAAGAATATCAATTTTTGCTTGTGCAGCTTGTAGCTGAAGAGATAGGGCGTCTGCCCTGTTATTAGCCTCCACATGTGCCGCACGTTCGGAGTCCAGAAGGCTCTGAAGGGCTTGCACAGTACTGGCCCTTTGTTCATTGTTCGATGCCAGTAGTGACTCTATTTCTTTCTCCCTTTCTTCAACTCTAGCTTCTAATAGAGCAACTTTCGAAAGGGCATCCATCTCTGATACACGTATTCTCTCCACTTCATTTGCTAAGTCATTCTTCTGTCTCTCCAAATTTTCAATTTGCCTCTCAGCTCTCTCAATTTGGGCAAATCTTTCCATTGCCAACCTCTGCATCTCACCCTTCTCCTTTTGAGCAATGCCTGATTCAGCCCGAGCTTTATCAGCTACTTCAGTTGCTCTCTTGGCTTCTCTTTCAGCAATTTTGCACCTTTCCTGTACTTCGTCAAACCGTTTGAACTCAGATACGTACTTCTGCTCCAAATGGATTTTCTCCTGTTCCAGTATCCTTGCTTCTCTCTCGAATGATTTGGCCTTATCATTTACACTATCTAACTTCTCATTCAACTCTTTGATTTCAAGCCTCACTGACGATAATTCCGCATCATAACTCCTCACTTTTGACTCTGCAACCTGCAAAGGAATTGTCAGTCAAGCACGACCATTAATGTTATCCATACACACAAATGTAGTAAGTTTCCTTTGCTTAATGAAAAAGATCAAAGACACTCACCTTCAACTCTAATTTTAGAGTAGTCAAACACTGCTCAGCATACTCGAGCTTTGCTGCCTTGTCCTTCATTTCCTCTTCCTGCATATTTATTGATAAAGAAAATATAATCTATTATTCTCAGGCACAACATTAACGAATTGAAGTAAAAACATATTAAACATGTGTGCATGGACATGTGGTGTGTCGGTAGATGTCTGGGTGTGTGTGTGTGTGTGTGTGTGTGTGTGTGTAAGTGAGTGAGAGAGAGAGATTCACCTTTTCAGCCAAAGTGCAAGAGAATTCTTCCCTCAAAACATCTTCCCTCTGTTGTGTATGCTTAGTTGTGCGTTCTTGCACAACTGCTGCCTTCTCTAGGGCAGCTTTTGCTTCTCTCACGGCTATATCATATTTCCTTTTCCATTCCTCTGCCTCCTCTTGAGCAGACTGAGCTTGTTCCTGAGCAGCTGCAAGCCTTGCTTCTGCAGCACTGCTTCGAGATTTGAGAACTCCAATTTCTGAACTAGCTTGATCTTCCTCAGCTTTCTGCTTTGATAAGACCTGTTCATATTTTCTTTTCGTGTCTGAGGATTCTTGCTTGGTAGAATCCAAAGCTTTCAATAAGCTTGAACACCTTTCCTCCAGTGAACTGCAATTACCCTGTAAATTAGTTATGCGACTCATATATTCATCAGCAAGCTTCTTCTTGTCCTTGATAGCATCTTCATAACGCTTCAGATATTCAGACTTATACTTCTCACTAGCTTCCAGCTGCTTGTTAAGCAACCCCATCCTATCTTCAATGGAGCGGCATTTAAGCGCGAGGGAACTCTTCTCTGTCCTGACTTGCTCAATTAACTTCTTGGCGAGATCGAGTACTTGACCTTCCAAACTGGGAAGTTTGATAGCATTAGATAGACACATGTCCAAGCAGAGAACCATATAACACCCCCAAGAAAGAAAGAAACAAAAAAAAAAAAGGAACACTAATACAAACCTCTGTTGCAAAAACACAGCCAGTTTCTGCCATTTTCCTGGACCGTGGGATGATGCCTCATACTCAGATAGAAGAGCATCAAGAACCTGCATGACATATTTATGACCAAATTCAACGGGAAAGGAATTTCCAGGAGAAATTTAATGCCATAAACCATTTATTAAGGTAATAAAGACAGCATGTAGAATGCAAAGGACAAGTGTTATTAGCTCTAGACCCTCCTGGACAAACTAATGGCCCGATTAAAAGAAAGGATGACAAATTAAGCAGTTAATGCAAAGAAGGTAAATATAAGGGAATCTCAAATAGCTATCACATTCACAAACCAAAGAAAGTAAAGCTCAAAGTTCTAACCTGTAACAATAAATGCTTTATGTAGAGACAACTAGAGATGTTAACAGTCCTTACCCCAAAATTGGAAGATTTGGGCTAGTTTGTCTTCACATAAAAGAAACTAATTGTTTCAAATATATGCCTGCCATACAAATATGGCAATACTATAAATCAAAAAGGCATGCATTCCCTTAGACCAACCAAGCTGCTCATGACAATTCGAAATGAGGTTGGTCGAAAACCTATCAGATAAATTGCAAGCAGTCACAAAGATCTCCATGACCACCATCGATAGCCTTGAGAGGTTGTCAAGTTTCTCAGATCTTTAACGTTCACATCCAAGCAGACATGAAAGTTTCTCAAATTTGAGCCACCATCTACGTCCACAGACCAGAGTCTCAAACCTCGCATTTCAGTTGTCATAGAGGTGAAAGTCTCAAATCTGAGCCACCATCCACATCCACATCCATGGCCTCGAACATCCACAGCATCGACATCAACACGACTTCTGAGCCGACATTGTCAGAACCCCCTAGGGTGCGAGTCAGCCCAGAACGATTGTTCCACTTCCAACTTCTATTGGATCGGAAGTCAAAAGGGTGGGTTTTCCTACACAATTGGGTCGTTGTCACCCCTACATGTCATAGCAAAAGTTCAAAGCTCCCTTTTAAGACAAACCAGGCTACCAAAACCAGATTTCACTTGGATATGCTTATTAGCAAGGGAAAGACTTATTTAAAACAAGATTTCATGGCTTGTCAAATTGTTACATTCATCATCTTTAAAAAACAAAAGGATACGGTTCATGCAAAGTCTTGTTTTATAAATAATCAAAATATTATTAAAAGCGAAAGACGCAACCTAGATATATAGGAAGTATACAAGAGAAACACCTAACTAGAAGGATAGTCTTCTTCTAACATATACGGTGCCTATTTCATAGAAGTACGATTCTTGTTCCATTAAGATCGATTAATCAGCTCACCTACACCCACTTTTTCTTACCCCTACTCAGTGCTATCACATGTCTAATTGACATGACAAGTCAACTTAAGTTTTGAGGTAGTAACAGTTACAGTAGCATGACTATTTAGACTTAATAGTCAAATATTGCCAATTTATAGAGTATATGACTGGATGACCTGGGAAAATACAGTCCAAGGAACACATAGATTGATACTTACCAAAATAATTAAGCCAAGTTAAGCCAAAACAAACGGGAACTTTTAACCAGTAAGGAGACTGAGCCAGGCTGAGCTTAAGCTAAGAAATTTTGGATCGTGTAAGAAAAACTCAAACATATGTAAGTTGACATCAAGATTGGATGAGCTCAAATATTAAGTCTTATTCCTCTCTAGTCACTCCCACTTTGTGCCAATGCACCAAAGACCAACCATGCCGATGCGAAGGGCGCATCCTCAAGGCGGGGGAAAGGCGCATGTTGTCTAGTGTTAAGGGACTTGAGGGACTTGAGGGTCTTAGGGATTTTTTTTTTTAATTCTGTTTTGTGGGCTTCGGGTTTGAAGGTTTGAGGGTTCTGGGTTTGATGACTTGGGTTTCTTGCCCGTTTTAGAGCCTTTTGTGTATACTGCGTGTATACTTAGGGACGCCTTACGCTTTCTAATAAACTATTATTCATTTAAAAAAAAATTAAAATAAATAAATAAAAAAAAAGGACCAACCAAACTAGGGGCAAAACCATGATTTTTGCTGGGGTTCAGACTATGGTACTGATACACAATTCAGGACAAAGTACAGAGACACATAAATAACACATATATGTCCCTTATGAAATTAGAGAGAGAGAGAGAGAGAGAGAGAGAAGTCTTGATTTTCTAATACCTAAGCAGCTCATAAGTTTATTGTACAAAAAAACTTATCAACTTAGATATAGATGTCTACAAAATAACACCAAAAGAGACCTATCTTCTTTCCTTCTTTCTTTTTTCTTTTTAAGAGCTATCTTCTTTTTCATGACTATATAAAAACAATCTAGTTTCATATAGACACATACATTAAGGACTCCAAAAAAGAACACAAAAGCACAGAGACACCTATGATCTTTGTATTGGCTTAGAGCACTAGCAACAAACACCCAACCATTTTCCCTAAATTTAGGAAAAATTTAGGGAATCAAACCATTTTTTCTTTCCCTATACAAATACACTCCACAACAACTTCCCTTTATCTTTCTCTATAAATTAAAATAATATTTCTTACCTTTTAATTTCTTTCTTTCTTTCTTTTTTACTTCATTCCATAAGCATATTTTATTTTCTCTCAATTTCTCTCTCGTCAACGTCCCTGTTTTTGTCCCTTCCAACACCCCCTTCTTCATCTTCTTCAACACAACACTGGCAACCCCTCTCCCATTTGTTTCACACTGGATCATGACCAAGATAGGAAGAAAGAGACGAAGGTTCAGAGAGAAATCGAGAGAGAGAGAGAGACGATGTTGGAGAAATCTTCATCTTCTTCAACACAACACTGGCAACCCTCTCCATTTGTTTCACACTGGATCATGACCAAGATAGGAAGAAAGAGACGAAGGTTCAGAGAGAAATCGAGAGAGAGAGAGAGACGATGTTGGAGTGAGAATAGAGAGAGAGAGAGAGAGAGTTTGGCTCTGTGGTAGTTGAAGGGCGTGGCACCAGTCTAGAAATGGCGGTGATGTTGTGCAGTAGTCGTGCAACTGCAAACCCCCAACTACCTCCTCCTTGATCGCACAGCTCCCAACCACAATCTCTTCTCCGCTACTCTGACTCTTGATCACTCTCAGCTCTCCGTCTTGCCTCCTCCGACGACTCCTCCCCCATCCACTCCACCTCATGCAATCTCTCTTTCTCTCTCTATCTACGAGAACCAAAGGGTAAGGGGGAAGGGACAATATGCTTCAAGGAAAATAAAGCGAAGGGTCGCGTGTGTGAGGGGAGATGTGAGAGGAGAGAGTACGTTTTTCTTTTAAGATTAAATAATCCATTAGGTAGCTACAGTGCTAGCCAAGGGTTTAGGGAATCTAATGTGGGTGGTTTTTTATATTTGGGTGGTCGGCCAGCCACACATGGCTTTTTTTTTAAGTTTCCCTATATTTAGGGAAGTGAACCACCTATAGGGTATCTGTTGCTAGTACTCTTAGTAGCAGCACCAGTCTAGCAGGAAATCTCAATTACTCCGTTAGCTTCAGTTGTTTTGATTTTTATGTGAGCTTTCTTTTTTCTTTTTCTTTTTTTGATTTTTTTTTTTTTGGGGGGGGGGGTGTATAAAATCGTATAAAGGTCACTCATAATACATGTGAGTGGGGCTTTTTGCAAAGTTTATATAACATGCTTGTAACTTTTAACTATTCCCTATGAGATCTAGAAAATGGATGCTTACCTTCACAACATTATCTATGCTTGCATCAGAAGCATAGCAAGCTGCTCTCAGCCTCTTTTCCATGCTCTGTATAACATTTGAAATTTGCAAGTCTGCCTCCATATATGCATTCCTTCTATAATCCTGCATGAATGACCCAATTTGCTTTAATAAAACCAGGAGCAAACATTGCCTTGTAGATGCATATGCACATTAATAACATCTGTACACATATAGATAAGCAATTAAGGGAGAAATTTTTACAAAACAAAAAAAAAAAAAAAAAAAGTGACATTGTTAGGTTGGTCTCTTATCAGGTCTGGTCTCTCTTTTAACATGAAATGACCTATAACCAAGACCAAATAAGTACAAAAGTGAAATACAATATTTTTTTTTATAAGTATATTTCAAAAAGGGCAGAGGGACACAACCCATAGTACACAAGATGTATACATGATACCCCTAATTCAAAGAGAAAAGAAAGCACATACCTAGAAAATCAGCATAAGAACACTAAGACATAGATTGTATCTTCACTCTCCACATAAACAAGATTTGTATCACCAACTTCTTCAAGTTAATCAAACCAGTCTCACAATATGAAGAAATTAAAATTTTGGGTTTAAATTACCCTCCATACTGTTTCTTTCTCCTATTCTTTTGTCACCTCTTTTCTCTCTTTTCCAAACTATCTTATCAACAAATTCAGAAGAAAAGGAGAGGCCATAAGAACATCTTAAATAAATGGCATAAAATGCATTGGAATTGTTGGACATACGGACGAGGTCTAGGTCATAAACTAGTTAGATTAAGCATAGAGCAAATACATAAGATTCCAACCAATTTGGTCAGCCTGCAGTCAGTACCAATCACATAGTCAAAGATTCAACACTAATAGGGCCTTTGAACAATTTCATTGCCCTCCATGTACCTGACCTTTTTGGAAGTGGTAGGTTAATAAAATATTTATAATATTAAACCAAATCAGAAGTAAATTTAATTTCCTAGTTAATTAAAACCAGCATTCTTAAGACCAAATAGTTGGGCGGGAAAGGGGGTGGGGGGGAAGCTCTCCGTTCCTAGTTCTCCAGCTGCCACACATGAGATCCTGGTCGTTTTCCTCCCAGTGTTGTTGGCTGCTGGGGGAAGGAAAGTGGGCCTTCCTTCCAGGACCGGATACGGTCAAACTCTGAGCGGACTTTTTTGTTTGTTTTACAATTCAAACGGACAGGGGCTGATCAATGCTGTGCTATTGTTAAGTGCTTTTAATTCTCCCGAAGTGTAATTTGCCCTGTTCTTATTCCTGCTGGGAGGATTTGTTTCTAGATGTCACCAACATATTTAAAGGTAAGGTCAGAAGAGCAGTCTATGTGCTGCTCCAAATACAAAACACTAATGAGACACTACCAGATATTTTCCAACATTGGAGATATTCTATCTAGATAGTTTCAAATCAAATAATGATAAACCATGAGAACTTAAGCTTATAATTCAAAGCTTACAACATAGACCTTTTTTTTTTTTTGATAAGAGCTTACAACATAGACCTTTGTGTGCCCTGTGATATGACCCAGGCCTTTGTATTTGAAATCATTGTTTTAAGTCCTTTATAAGTGATTTCCCAAGTTTTCCACCAACAGGTTGCAAGCTAAAAAGAAAAGAAAAAAAACCCTAGCAATATAATGAGACAATTAAAAGAAAACATTAAAACACATATATATGAAAGATAAACACGTGTCTGAGCACATCTGCATGCATTCATTTGTAAATTTAGACATTTTTAATTCTAGAAACTTATGCTAAGCTACTCTACTGAGGTCCATATAATTGTCAAATCAAGTTTAATCGAAGTATTTTATAATGGCATTTTTTTAGCAAAAGGTTACCTCGAATTCTTTTCTGAAAAATTTCTGGAGAAGCCCCTCATATTTCTTCCTTGTGGAACCTACACCGACAGCACCAGCATCAAACGCAACCAGGGATTTTCGAACAGCTTCATCATGTGCTTCCCTTAATGCAACCTAAAACACTGGAATTAGAAAATAATGGAAATATCCAAGAACTAAGACATAAAACATCACTTACTTCCTCAGGCGGCCTTGAACGGTCAAAAGAAGACTTATAAACCTCAGTAGCAGAATCAAATGCTCTTCTACACTCGGTGTCTTCAACACTCTGTAAAACAATAATGTCAAAACTATATAAGAAAAAATTTTGTATCATCTAATCATCTGACACTTTGGATTAATTTCTTTCAGAAGTTCTTTGAGGTTTACTTTAAGATTTACAAAAAGAAAAACCACACTTGAATTTTCAATGGTATATAACAGAATGAAAACATGTAAAATAAGTATTTTATATCACTTGAACTGCACTAAGGGAGAAAACTTTACATAGTTAAAAGCAAAATAGCTTTCTGGAAAATAAAAAAGAAAAGAAAGAAAAGAGAACATTACATGAGTAAAGGCCACAGAGTGAAGAGGGCATTTTGAATTTCACATGTTGGTTTGCTTTAATGAAGGCATGGCTTATGGTCTAAATCCTCAGTTTTGAGAAAAATTTCAGTATTTCTTCAATGAATGAGATAGCAAAAGCACATCATCAAACATTTTCTAGTTTTGTTTTCTTCATAAATATTTGATACGATTTACTACATTTGACCTGCATGTGGTTTGCCTCAAGTTTGAGCTGCCGATTTATAGTTTAAAAAATTGCCCTTTACCCATCGCAGGTCGCACCTTTTAATTTTTTTCAGCTCCTAATTGTTAAATTTGAATGGATAATTATACGCCTTGAAAAAAAAAAATCAGAAAACACATAAGAAACCTTATTACAATTTGAATACATTAAACCCATGAATCAAAAGCAAATATAACTTAATCTCAAGAGGGTAAAATGCAACTTCTTTAACCATAGGTTGAGAATTCAATCTCAACCTAAATCATTGGTGGATAGAGTGTAATTATACCAATTTGACACTGAAGTGTCGAGAGAGCTTATGCGTCCATTACATCATATATGGACAGATAAGCTGTTTAAATACAATGGCAACTTTTTATTTTTTGACAAGTAAAGCAAATAAATGCAATGGCAACTTTTTTGGTCCGAAAGAAATGATAATAAGCAATCCTTAAAAACGGGCTTGCTAACCCAGCTAGCCTGATCAGTGTCCGGTATGGATAAGTTGTTGGAGCTGGATGCAACTCTTTAAACATGGAAGAGAGACAATATCTTTCTTTTGCTCAAAGTGCTTATTTATAACTTGATAGCAAAGCATAATTTAAGATGACCCTCATGCAATAGTCAAAAGTTTTTTCTGCTCCGTAATATTGGAGTCCAGTCATGCCAAAGAAGCCCTTATCATAAATAGTCATCTTAATGACCATTTGAAAGTACCCATATGAGCAGTAAGTTCTACCATTCCTCATCTACTCCTGTCTCCAAAATTACTCACTTCCAATGATGCTGCAATGAAAAGGCTCCACCATTTTGTTTGTAATGGTTTTCTGGTTATGTAAACATAAACATGCACCTCTTTCAAAGGCTACATTCCGAATCTCATATTGTACAGGTTAATGACATTTAATGTAAGCCACATGCCTCTCGAATACCGTAATTGTTACCACCTCATATGATTGAAAACTTTACTCCACTCATTGTGAGAGTTTCATTTCTTTGAACTGCTATGAGGAATGTAAATTTTCTTACGACGCATGCAAATAAACAATTTGGAAAACATACCCAATACTTTTTTAAAAACTAAACAATTATAAAGCTTACAAGAGAATTTCAGAAATAATACTTACCTGCCATGACGAGGATATTGTAGGCACTGCACCATTATTGAGAGCCTCTAGATAAGATTCTGTAATACCAACCAGTATGGGACCCGTCATTACAGTTGCACCGACTTGCTTTGGCCTTGTTCTCTCAAAAACAAACTTTGTGAATGCATCCAATCCGGATTTAAATTCAGGCCTTAGTTTGTCCAACTGCATGCAAAACAAAGTACTTAATTAAAAATAATAATATACAAGAAAGAAAAGATAGCAAAGTTAGCATTAGACAAGAAGAAGAACAGGATATGTGAGAACCAAAAGGTACTAACCGAAATCTGGTCAAGTCTCTGCAGATCATTTTCATTGTTCAAAGGTCGCACAAGGGTGAAGCATTCTCTATCTGGAAAAAGAGCTCGGATGGAGTCTCGAATCTATGAACAACACAGTTACAAAATTAAAAAAAATTAAATATGATTCAAAATCCACCGCTCACCCACACAATTATTTGGAAGAGCCTATGATAGGTAATACTAAAACCATATATCGGAACAAATTACACCCAAAAACAAGATGAGCAAGAAATGGACAGTCCCAGTACATAAAATTCTTGAAAAGTTGGAGCAGCAAGGATGATACCTCTGATTCAAACAACTGCCATATCCTGGCACAGAATACCTCTGATTCAAAATAATTTATTTTCAGTGGGTCCCATATTTTAAGTGTCTTCTGTGGGGTCCACAGAAGAAAATTATCTGGTAAACTTTTTTAGTGTTTATTGTTTTCAAAAAATTAAATACTAAAATGTTTATTTTGAAAAAACACTTTTTTCTTCAAGTGTGCAGGCGGAGGAGAGGGTTGTACATGTGGACAGGTATTAACCGCAACTATTCGCTATTCGCGTAAGAGGAAGGTGATAGTAATTGAGTGGTGTTGTTTATGTAAGAAGAGTGGGGAGTCTATTGATCACTTGTTGCTTCACTGCGAGGTCTCCCAGGCTCTTTGGAGCTACGTCCTTATTTTATTTGGGGTTGAGTGGGTTATGCCACGTACGGTGTTGGAGCTGCTGAATAGTTGGGGGGGGGGGGCGATTGGGGGTGGTCATGCTATAGAGGCTTGGCGGTTAGCTCATTTGTGCTTACTGTGGTGTATTTGGAGGGAGTGGAATGCTCAACTGTTTGAAGATGTAGAGACATCAATGGTGGAGCTACGGAAGCGGTTGCTCAATACTTTATATTTTTGGATAGCGCCCCATCATAGTTTGAGTGCTTTTACTTATGTAGACTTTTTAAATTTATTCTCTGTTCATCCCTTTTAGGGGTTCTCTTGTATACTTCTCGTGTATAAGGGTAGTGCCCATTTGCGCTTTTTATATAATAATTGCAATTACTTATCAAAAAAAAAAAAAACTATCTGCTATTCGCATATGCAGATGCGGTTAGCAAAAACTATTATACGCATATGCTGACAACAGTAGTAGTTATTAACCACATCTGCATACCTTTTATATATATGTTTAATAAATTGACCAAAATGATGCCGCTTTGATGTTTAATAACAAAATAACGCTGTTTTGAATTTGTCATATTGCTTTTTTTATGTTTGCTGGATTGGTAATCTTATTGGATTTACATTTGAACAACCACACTTTGTAATTTATATGTTTGTAATATTTTTTGGATAAACCCATCATGAGTGTTTGTATTTTCTTTGTTATTTTCAAGTTGAAATGTGAAATCAAGATATGGATTTCATCTAAAACACTATGGCTTAAAAATAAAACACTAAAACAGGCCCAAAAAAACTAAAATAGGCCCAAACTATTTTCAAAATCGTTTAAAATTTGCCCTAATAGAGACCCAAAAAAGGCCCAAAAGACTAAAATAAACCAATTACCTAATATGTAGATAATGGATAATGACCACATTTAAATAACCGCGTGAATGCGGTTAATAATCACATGATTCGGATGCGAATACCTAAAAATGATAACCGCATTATGCAGATGCGGATATGACCTATAACCGTATCTGCGTGTGCAGCCCTAAATAAGGGTGGCCGCGTGCCCACTCCCCCCCCCCCCCCCGGTTGGGGGTGACCGTGCGGCTACCTCTCTATTTTTGAAAAAAAAAAATAATAAGTCAACCTCCACACCTAAAAAAAAATATACGTGTATGTTGTCAAAATGCTCCGATAAAAAGGCTTAAGAAGTTTTCTAAAAAATCTTTTTTTTTAAAGCGTTTTGTGTTTTGTTTTTTGAAAAGTAATTCGCTTGGCTACTTTCTCAAAAGTGTGTTTTGTGGTTGAGAAGAGCAAGTGTTTTCAAGATCATTAGCAAGTAATCTTACTAAAATATCCTTTACTTCATATTAGAGGGGACAAACTTCTAACAAGAATCTTGTTTGTTTTTCTGTAAAAAAAAAATTATGGATAACACAGGGCAATTGCAGAATGGAGAACTTCCACTCTAGGAAGTGAACATGTATTTTGGAATGTGTCATAAAAGAAAGCAATGCACTTAAATTGGGACAAAGGGAGTACTTTATTTCTATGGTTAAACAAATTTAAACCTTGCTGCATTTACTTTGTGCACTGCACATTGCACAATTCAAAACTAAAAGGACTGATTTAAATATGGTCATGTCCATGCATATTTTGAAACAAATGGAGTATTGGTACTCAGCATAGATCCATCAACAAAAAAAAAAAAACAATCTTTTTGCAAGAGTGTCCATGTTTTGTAGTTAAAAGCAGAGCATCCCTCAAGATATACCATTCCAAGAATTAACAAATAACAAGAACAAAATTTCTCTCATGTAATTCCCCATCAATGTTATTAGAATAACTAAAACAAGAACCAGAAATTACCTCATTTTTGGCAGCAATATCTTTTCCACTACCTGGAACTGGCCTTAAAGCAAGCTCCAAGTAGTCACGGGGTGTTATTCTTCTATTATCCTCTACTAAATCCAAATAGAAGTCCTGCAAAATATTACCAGAAATAGCAATTTAATCTTCTTAAGAGAAGGAAGCAATATATATGCCTCCATGTTTACACACACACACACTACATGCATATATGGTAGAGTAAAAATAATTAATCACATAACAAATTACCCTTAGAAGCCAAATAAAGATTGGGGAGAATTGGCCCAGTTCAGAAGCTGTAGTCCTTCCTCCAGAGGCTCTAACACGAATATGCTTTGTCATTTGAGTGACAAGAGAGAGACGATCAATTGCAGTCTCATCTATACCGCCCATCTAATTAGCAAGAAGAAATTAAATAGGCAGACGCAGCAATAAATCCAGAGAGAAAAATGATATCCCACAAAGGAATTAAAAAAAAAATAAAAAAAAATGAAGAACTCTTTCGACAATATAATTTAACTCGAGTCAAAAGTGTATCTAATCAGAAATTAATCAATTAATTAGAAGAGAATAAGACATTCTTAATTATATTCTGTAAGTGATGTTGCCCAGAAGAATCAAGGTCTTAGCATAAGTTGCCTCAACCTGGTTGTAGATAAACATGCTAGATAACAGGACAGCCAAGGAGAATATCTGGGTGCTGTATGTTCCCTGTTGAACAAGCAACGTAATTATTATTAGTTTATCAACCATAAAAATGAGCAATAGACAAAATCATCATTAACTCATGCGCGTAAGGAATGAAAGCTGACCGTTTGATCATAAGCGTCTATTCCTTCACTATCTAATAGTAAAAGATTATACTCAGTTCCGTCTAGAGCAGTTCTCTTCAAGGGTGCACTCCACAACCAAAGCCCCTTTGTGCACGGCCGATGAGTTGATGCCACTTGAAATCCACTACTCCTCCCAAGAAGCTATAACACAAAAAGTAAAACGTAAGACTCAGTTAAATTGTGATTCATGACATTTGAATAATGATTATGGTAATACGAACTTAAATAGTTATAAGAAGAAACAACTAAGAGAACAGGATCTCAGTACTTCAAATTCAAATGATGGTAAGGGTTCCATATAGATTTTCAGCAAGCAGTATAATAGAAACAACAACGAAAACAAGGACATTACATTTCAAGAAAATATTCAAATCTAATGTTTTACTACCAAAAATAGCTTCAGTCTTCTTTCAAGCAGATAAAGAAAATGGCCAAAATATATGAACAGATTTTATCTGCCTCCATTTCAATGTCTTTGAAATAATCACATCCCAATCTAACTACGAAGATCATGGCCATTTACTGAACAATATGGAAAGAATTTCTTGAGCTACATTTTCTTTTCCTTTTCCTTTATAAGTAATTACACACACACCTGGTGGATCTCAACCCCATGGTCTGCATTCTATAACTGTGTTTAACCAAACAAATATAAGCGAATAATGGCAAGAATACACTCTTGTCCATTCCAACCAAAACATTCAAGACTGAATACAATAATGCCCAAAAAGCGCTTATCGTATACATGTACAAGCAAATATTTTTCCTCCCTTCACAGATAATTTCAAACTCTCAACTTCGTTTGAAAAAGGCGTGCTTAAACCAGTCAAGCACAAAATATGGTAGCAGCATCTAGTTTGAAAGGAAGACTAGAAAAAAGAGGCAGAAACAGCTAAGTAATCAATAATAATTATTGTGAGTTTCTAACACTTTTCCCATTGGGACCAAATGAACAGAGATGCAAAAATCATGGATTAGCCACTGGAATTTGCAAATGTGTGTTATTATGGCCTATAAATTAGGTGCTTTGTTTATGAGATTTAGTTTGTCTATGCATCTAAAGAATCAAAATAAGCATACGCAGTGCCAGAATTGTATGGAACCTTGTCTGTCTTCTGAACTGTAGACAGCACAGAATGAAAGAGGTAGAGAAATCGTTTATGAGGTGGATTGGCTTTAAAAAGGCAGAGAAAAAGCTAAGAACAATACTTCAGTCTTCCAACACCTATGAGTATTATATAACTATTTTATGCCAATTTTTGGACACATAACACATTAGCCAGTTTTGCTATCTTAACTCCCTTGACTAAGATGAGTTGCTGCAGTAATGCTGCTTCTTTTATCTATACTTCATGCCATACTACTCTCCACAACTAGCAAGAAGAATCTATCACAAAGAGTATGTTCAATTTTAAGTTTAACCGAAACAATTCACATGAGGTACTAAAAAAATAGTACATTTTTCTTTTGTTGGGAAGTTAAATTTTCAGTTGGTGTGTTAAGGCTCCGGCAAGGGTGGCTTTCTTTGTATGGACAGCAACTTTAGGTAAAATTTTGATGCATGACAATCTGTGAAAGGGGAGTGTTGTGGTGATTAAGTGGTGCTATATGTGTTAAAAAAGTGGAGAGTCAATTGAACATCTGCTACTTCATTGTGAAGTTGCCAGCAATCTATGGAGTTACATTCTTACTTTATTTGGGGTTATGCCACAAAGGGTGCTGGAATTGTTGACTAGGTGGGGCGCGTCATTTGGCTATAGTCCAGCTAAGGAAGTTTGGCAATTAGTTTTTGTTGTGTTTAATGTGGTGTATTTGGTGAAATCTCCAAAAATCCAAGGGAGATTCAGGAGCATATAGTTCAATTTTACAAAAACTTGTATGTTGAGAATTGTTCTTGGCGGCCAAGGGTAGAGGGCCTTTCTTTTCTTTCAATTGATGAAGATGAGAGTAGCTGGCTAGAGAGAGGGTTTGAGGAGAAAGAGGTGTGGGATGTCATCAGAGATTTCAATGGAGATAAGGCTCCGGGCCCCAACGGTTTCTCTATGGCTTTTTTTCAGAAGTGTTGGGATATCTTAAAGCATGACATTATGGCTGTTTTTGCAGATTTTCACTCTCGAGACAAGTTTGAAAAGAGTTTCAATGCTACTTTTGTTTCTCTGATTCCAAAGAAGAATGATGCTGTGGATGTGAGTGATTTTCGGCCTATCAGTCTTATTGGGGGAATTTACAAGATTATTTCCAAAGTCCTTGCGAACAGGTTTAAATCAGTTTTGGGTAAGATTATTTCAAACACCCAAAATGCGTTCATTGGTGGGCGACAAATCTTGGATTCAGTGCTTATTGCTAATGAATGTGTGGATAGTCAAATCCGTTCAGGGGATTATGGGTTGTTGTGTAAGTTGGATTTGGAAAAGGCCTATGATCATGTGAATTAGGACTTCTTACTTTACTTATTACAACGGTGTGGCTTTGGGGAGAAATGGAGAGCTTGGATTCGTTTTTGTATCTCTACGGTGAGATTCTCCATCCTTGTCAATGGAACTCCGGCGGGTTTCTTTACTAGCTCTCGCGGGTTGCGACAAGGTGATCCTCCATCGCCTTTATTATTTGTGGTGGTTATGGAGGCTTTGAGTCGGATGCTGGCTGCTGCGGTGGAGCAGGGTTCGATGACAGGCTTTACTGTGGGACATAGAGAGTCAGAGGCAATAGTAGTGAATCATTTATTGTTTGCTGATGATACGTTGATTTTTTGTGGGGCGCAAGAAGAACAAATTCGACATCTGAGGTGCATTTTTCTTTGTTTTGAGGCAGTTTCGGGATTAAGGATCAATTTAGGAAAATCAGAAATTGTTCCTATTGGTGAGGTGGAGGATGTTGAAGGGTTGGCCCAACTTATGGGTTGTCGGGTTGGATCTTTGCCTATGACGTATTTGGGTATGCCTTTGGGTGCTTCTTACAAGTCCGTTCTTACTTGGAAAGGGGTGATTGAGAAAATGGAAAGGAAGCTGGCTGGTTGGAAGCGTATGTATTTGTCTAAGGGCGGACGGTTGACTCTTATTAAGAGCACGCTGTCCAATCTCCCCACGTATCTCTTGTCGCTGTTTCCTATTCCTTTGAGAGTGGCTAATCGTTTTGAAAAAATCCAGAGGGATTTCCTATGGGGTGGCATAGGGGATGAGGCCAAATTTCATTTAGTGAAATGGAACAGGATTTGTACTCCGTTGCATTCAGGTGGGTTGGGAGTTCACAACCTCACCCAGTTTAACCAAGCTCTTTTGGGTAAATGGTTGTGGAGATATGGTAGGGAGAGAGAGGCTTTATGGCGTTTGGTGATTGACACCAAATTTGGGAGCCTAAAGGGTGGGTGGTGCTCTATTGAGGTGTCGGGTTCCTATGGAGTAGGGGTTTGGAAATATATCAGGAAAGGGTGGCAGAAGTTTTGCAATTATGTTCGGTTTGTGGTAGGGGATGGGTCATATATCAGTTTCTGGCATGATCGGTGGTGTGGGGAGAGATCTTTGAAGCTTTGTTTTCCAGTTCTGTATAGTCTTGTGAGGAACAAAGCGGCAATGGTGGTAGATAATATGGCTGTTCATAATGGCAATATTCATTGGAATGTTCTCTTTACGCGGCAATTCCAGGACTGGGAGTTGGAGATGGTGCTCTCTTTCTTCGAGCGGTTGTACTCCACTCCGATTCGACAAGGAGAGGGTGACAAGTTAGTTTGGAATCTCTCTACAATGAGCTATTTTGAAGTAAGGTCATATTATGAAGCACTTAATAGGAAAGAAGGTCCATCATTCCCGTGGAAGAATATTTGGTGTGCTAAGGCTCCGACAAGGGTGGCGTTCTTTGTATGGTCTGCAGCTTTAGGTAAAATTTTGACTCATGACAATCTGCGAAAGAGGAATATTGTGGTTATTGAGTGGTGTTGTATGTGTAAAAAGAAGGGGGAGTCTATTGATCATCTGTTACTTCATTGCGACACCGCCCGTGAGCTTTGGAGTTTTATGTTTTCTTTATTTGGAATTGAATGGGTCATGCCACAATCGGTGCTGGGTTTGTTGACTACTTGGGGTGCTTTTCAAGGGCATGGCCTAGCAAAGAATGTTTGGCGTTTAGTTCCTCACTGTGTTTTGTGGAGCATTTGGAGGGAGCGGAATGCGAGGCTTTTTGAAGATGTCGAGACTGGAATGGTAGTATTAAGGAAGCGTCTTCTTAACACGCTATATCTATGGATAGCACCCCATCTTTGCCACCTAGGTGTTTCTACTTTTGTGGACTTTCTTAATTTATTAGTTGTTCCTCCCGTTTAGGGGCTCTCTTGTATACTTCCCGTGTATTAGGGTTGCGCCCCTCTGCGCTTTTTATTGAATTTTAAATTACTTATCAAAAAAAAATGTGGTGTATTTGGAGGGAGAGGAATGCACGGCATTTTGAAGATGTGGAGAGATCAATGGTGGAGCTACGAAAGCGTATGCTTAACACGTTATATATTTGGATAGCGGCTCATCATAGCTTGAGTGTTTTTACTTATGCAGATTTTTTAAATTTATTTTATGTGCGTTCTTATTAGGGGTACTCTTGCATATTTCATGTGTATTAGGATTGCGCCCATCTGTGCTTTATTAATCAATTGCCATTACTTATCAAAAAAAAAAAAAAACAGTTGGTTTTAAAGCCACAACCTCACTCTCCATGTTATTCTTATAAAGGGAGAGCGTGCCATTTGAGAGCTAATGCTTATTAGCCTCCAAATTATAAGACTAGGTTAAAATTATCCTTCATAAGAGCATACGGCCTGCCTATATAGGAATTCTTTTATTTTGTTCCCATAAAGTAACAAAATTAAATTCCAAAATAAAAATGCTCAAACCACTCCAAGGAAAAAGGATGGCATCAACTGCTGATAATGCCATCTCATTTACTTATGGCTCTAAATACAGCTAATGGTCAAGCACACGACCAATGGCTAACCTGAAAAAGTCAGGATAAAGGCCTTATTGATTCAAGCTCAATATAAATATTATCCCTCTTATCTAATTTCCAAGACTACTGAGGCATAAGAATCCATTAATCCTTCTTCTCTTCACATATTGGATTTTTTTTCTGCAAAACCTCTTTGACAGTTTGAGCCCTTGCTTTAGCTTGTACCTCAAAATAACTCATGATCATAACTACTGCCTAAGCAAGCGACCCCAAATGTCTTCTTTCTGAGCATTCACCAATGTAGGCAACAGGACAATTTGCAACACACCACTTCCATCAGTCACCCACTGCACATGCTGCCTGCTCCACCCTTTTCGTGGTTTACGGCACTAAGCTCCACCACCACACACAACCACTCTTCTCTAGTTTACTTTCGTTGGTTCAGGCTCCATAGCAAACTACTTCCAGGTGCTGCAAGCTTCGGGCAGCAGGGCACAACAAGTCGCAATGTCTTGGCCTCTGAAAATGATTTGCAAGGCATGGTAGTACTCAACTTTACAAGTTCACCTTAAGAAACAGAGCAGCCTTATCATCTTCTCCTAAGATTTCACATCCCCGAGGCAGTGACACTTCAAAATTTCTGATGAAAGTTACTTTACCAGCAATGATATTTTAAGTAGTATTGCTAATGTCCACAGCATTCCGTGAAATCAGAAATGCATTCTCAAATTAGCACACTGGAACGTACCTAGAGAAACAATAATCATTCAAATGCTTACGAAGGTTACTTTTTCAGCAACCATACCTAATACGAGTACTGAAGCTCTCCTAAATTGCTCAAGTCACAAAGCCACTATCCAATTAACACACTGCAACAATTCTCTATCTTTAAAACCCTAAAAGACCACCTCAATTCACAAAACCAACTAAAGGAAATCACTAATCAAGTTATAGAAAAATCCACAAACCCTAAATTCCACACACACAAAAGACTAACCTGGTTAAGAATAAAGCTCTTGCCCTGGCGAGCACGGCCGCAGACGGAGACAACCCCGACGGGTCCCTTGACGAGCTGGAGGGCAGCCACGGCCTCCGGATCCATCCGGAACCTCCCCTTCTCGTCGCAGTACACGAGCCGGATCGGCCTCGCCGGTCCGGTCACCGGCGACGCCTGCGAGGCAGAGGGATAGAAGGACTGGGGTGAGGTGTTGGAGGAGGAGGAATTGTCCTTCCCTCTGAAAAGCTTCATCATCGTTGTTGTCCCTTGGATTCTTCTCTGATCTGTCTCTGCTTTCGATTTTCGTTCTTCGTTGCCTTCGATTTCTCTTTTAACCTTTCTTTGCTCTTCTTTTTCGGGTCTTTGTAGAGAGAGGGGTTTAAAATTGGGGAGGGAAATGTGGAGACTAGAGAGAGAGTTTGGCCTTTTGGACTTTCATATATACTAGCCCTGAGAAGGAGTATCAAATTACGACTATGTACCTAAATTGTTAGGGCAGTAGTTCATGTAACGAAAGGGTGTTTCGGTCACTAGGGGCTATGGCTCTTTTAAGTCGGAACGACAGCGACCAGCGTGGATATAAAGCTAGCGCGGCCTGATAACACGCGATTGCTTTTCCCTTTCTTTTCTTTGTTTTTTTTCTTCTGGGACATGATTTAAAATAGACCTGTTTTTTAAAAATAAAAAAAAAATAAAATAAGACCTACTAGTCCAACCCAAAGCCCAAAGGCCCCAAACCCTCTGTTTGACATACTCTAAATGGGTTGCAAAGAGTTGAAAATGGGTCAAACCTAATCTAAAATATTATTGGCTTGCAAGCCAAGAAAAAGGTTGCCATGATCGATGATTTCGCAGTGAAAGCTGGACAAACGACATCTTTAATTGAGGTACAGGAGGTGGAATTCACGACCGCAAAGTGGAGCTTGAGCACCGCAGCAAGGATTGTGGTACTTGTTACAAGTAGGCCATGGTCATCGAAGGATATAGTATATATCCATGGTGATTTCTGGATATGGTGGTACCTGACAATTGACGCATGAGAGACATTGTTGCTTGAGGCATCCATTGACAAATACGAAGCACTTGCTGAAAGATTTACCTCTACTCTCTAAGGTTGGGGAGGGTAAGCTTTTGGAGCTCACGCAAAGATGGAGGGACACATGGGCTACACGACGGAGGTGGAGTTGAAGTTTAACAGGGCATGCAGTTGTGGGGCACGTGGTGGCAATGGCAGTAGCTGGATGTAGGGATATACAAGTGTGACAATTATTAATCATTAATAACCGTCAATCGTTAATAATCGCAAATAATTGCAATTGGATAATCTCTTAGATGGGTTGCGGTTAGCGATTTTAGATGTTGACGAACACAGATAATAAGAGGATAATCGGTAACCGATTTTATAATATATAATTAAAACCTGTTTTAATTTTGGTAAAAGCAAAACCATGTGTATGAAGTTTGAGATTGAGGATTTCTATGTTGTAACGATTTATATAGCTCAACATCTCTATCCTTGTGAACAACTCTAATCTGTCATTCCAATAAACCTGCTTAACTATATATAAAACACCGATATGTTTTACAGGTAAAAAGGTAATTGTGTGAGTCCAAGACTTAATACATAAATCATCAATGGAACTTAGCATATGCAATGATCCTGATTTAGTGTAAGTAATCAAAAGATCGGGTACTTTAGAATTTGTATGCAATTTTGAGAAAACTGGAATATAGTTGCCTTTATTATTAGGCCTTTATAAGTATGTTATGAAAATGGTTAGAACATAATTTCAGAGACAAGGCACATAAAACATTTTAATGCAATAAATCATGCTAATGAAGTGTACACAGTAATATATTCATTTATAACTCATAACCGCCCCCTGTATAATCTATTTGAGTCATGAACCCCTTCTCGATAGGGTTTGCGAATCCCGATTGACTTCTAGTATAACACCGGTGTCTCGTTGAAGCAAAAGCCACTACTAGAGGCCTAAATTGTGTTTGACCCCCAATGTTCTACACCACTAACAATGTTACAAGGCATGAACATAACCCGTACATAGTTGCACCTGGCAGTTACAACTATTAAATCCAAAGCCATGCAACATTTATACATGTTGTGACACATTATATAGTTCATTTGAGAATATAAATCACATTATAGATGATCAAAATGTATTTGAAATTGTATAATTATCATTCCCCTACCGCACCATTCATCAAGAAAAAATAATAATAAAAAAAAAATCCACTAATACTTGGATGAATAAATATTAGTAAAATTGATTACTTAGCCTACTTTACTATTGGTGGATTGTAGTTAAATTTTTGAATAAGCAAAATATATATAATGTCATAATGAATTATTTAAAATAAGCTCAAAAGAGAAGCCCAATGAAGTCTCAAAACACCAATCAATACGCCCAAAAGCCCAAATATTAAAAGTGATTATCAACAGTCGATTATATGTTTTAATAATCGCTAATCGCCTAAGCATAACGGTTGCAGTTAGAGGTACCAATAACTGCCAACCACAATCGTTTGTACATGTCTAATAAAAACTCCTATAACCCAATTCTTAGTAAATTTCATTCCCAAAATAAAAATGTGCGGCCATGAAAGAAAGGTCTTGCGGATAAGCCACACTTGTCAATTATGTGGGTGGCAAAAAAAATTATTTGTTTTATTGAAGTAATTGAATAGAAGAAGAAGAAAAAATATATATAAATATCGGCTGAGCCGAGCCGAGCCGAGCCGAGTCAAGCTTTAAGATTTTAAGACTAACTCGTTTATAAGTCGAGCTTAAATAGTTGAGCTCAAACTCGAGCCGAGCTATGAAATATTTGTTCAAGCTCGGCTCGTTTAAAACTCGGGCGAGCTAAAGCTCAAGTTCGAGCTCATTGAAATGTCATTCGAGCCGAGCTAAGTTACTCGACAAGCTCAGCTCAACTAGAACTCGATGTAGGCTATTAAATTTTTCAATGTGTGATCAAAGTGGAGTTCAAGCCCGAATTTGTTAACAACCTCTATACATTTATTAATAGCATAAATATATAATAGGTAACTATATAAGACATAATATAAAATATAATACATAACTATAATCTATAAGTAACAAATTAACAATATGTTATTATATATAACTAGAAAGTAATAATGAGTATAAACTATGATATATGTATAATGTGAGAAAATAGTAAATCTAATATATTTTATATAATTAAATAACTACAATATATAACTATTGTGAACCATGTGTAATGTGATAAATTTGTTTATATATATATATAGGGGCGGAGCCATAACTTGGGGGGGCCAAATTGAAGAAAAAAAAAATTAGGGGTAATTTTTTAGATTTTTTTTTTGGAAAAGTCTTGGGGCTTGGGGGCCAAATTGAAGAAAAAAATTTAGGGGGGGTGGGTGGAGACCAAATATATATATATATATTAGGGGTAAATTTTTAATTTTTTTAGATTTTTTTTTGGCCCCCCGAGCTCTTTTATATATATATATATATATATATATATATATATATAGTTATATGCTAACTATTCAATATAATTATATTGTTATATACTAACCATTAATAACTTAATATGTTAGTTTAGCATACTAAATACCGTTACCAAAGTATTATATATATAATACTATGGTTATTTAGCTAGTATATTATATGCTTATTCAGTGTATATATATATATAAAATGACCTATAGACCATAGTTAACTACTCTATATAATATACATAGAAATATCGAGTAACATATAGTTAATTATGTTTACTTGGTATATTAATTAACTAGACAATATGTTAGTTGATGAACTAACTAATCAATATGTTAACTAATATACACAAATATAAATATTAAGTAACATATATTACTTAATTACTAATATATATATATATATATAGACACACAAGAAATATAAACGAGCTAACGAGCCGAGCAAGCGATCCGATCGAGCTTTAAATGATCTGAGCTCAGGAGTCTTTATCAAGTTTTGTCGAGAAAGTCGAATATGTATCGCTTATTAATCGAGCGAATTATCAAACAAACCAACAATGTACGGACACTTGTAGTATGTAGACCATCCATATCGGATTCACCATTAATTTAGTCATAGGTTGTGATGTGTGGCAGCCCACCTACCATCATATCGCCTTTATTAGGCCAATTCAATGAATTCATGAAAGGAGAAAAATGCCGTAAACGGAAGGGACTCATTTCTTTGCAATCATATGATCAGAATTACAAGCCGACAAGAAATAAGCAAGAGGTGGATATATAATAATGGTCAGTGGATCAAAATTAAATTCGTTATTAATTTTTGATTATATTAGCATCTTGTGTGTTTAAGAAAAAAAAAATCAAATAAATAAAATTGAGCTTACAAAAAGATTTTAACTCATAAAAAACAAAGAAAAGAGATTCATATCTCTTTCTGGGGAAAGGCCTAAGTGCTTAGATTGTATTGTAGTAGCCCTTACATTAGTGGCAGCGGAAAAGTTTGAAAAAAAAATTAGAATAACTTTACAAAAGGGTATCGAATTATCGGCCGTTTTGAAAGAAGGGTACTGAACTTCTAAACGTCTCAAATTAGAGTATTCAAGTTTTCAAATGTTTCAATAAAGGGTAATCTGTTATAATTTGCTGTTAAATTCAGTAAAAATTCTCAAAATACCCCTGCTTTATTTTTAGGAAAAAAAATAACAAAAATTGATAAGATTTAGGTGTTAATTGGTTAGGATTTAACGGAATTCGCAAAAATACACATGTCTGAATCTTTAAAAATTTATATAATTTTTTTTAAAAAATAAATATAGTGGTATTTTGAAAATTTTGACAGGATTTAATAGCAAATCCTAACGGATTACCCTTTATTAAGACGTTAGAAAACTTGGATATTCTAGTTTGAGACATTTGGAAATTCAGTATTTTTTCTTCAAAACGGTAAATAGTTCAATACCCTTTTATAAAGTTATTCAAAAAAATAATTAGCCGTATGTATATATATATATATGTTAGTACAAAGAGAGTTTGAAGGGAATGTCTTATGGCTGCCCAAAGTTTATAATTCATTAGTAGAAAGCTTCACTTTATTTGTGTTGACATAAATAAAATGACGTACAGTCCAATCATTTGAGAAGCTATATATGTATTTAAATTGATTAGGGTAATTGGACATTTACCAAATTTTCATACATATATATATATATATGTGTGTGTGTGGATTTGGATCCCTTCACATTACACCAACGGAATTCTTTCGATTCAAATCCTTGTCCTGTATATGTGATTGTAGAACTATCTGAAACACAATAAATGAAAATATAAAAAAGAGACATTGGCTTTTTTTCTTTGCGAAGCCACTAAATCTAATCAAATTCTGTTTCTTTTTTTCTTTTTTCTTTTAGATTCATGTTTGGGTAAATGAACTCAAATTTTTTTTTTTTTTTTTTTTTTTTGGCAACTCAATCCAATTCACTTTAACCGAATTAGTTTTAAAAAATAAGTTCACACATGAAAACCAAGTAGAGAATACATACACCTGAAATAATTTTTCTTTTTTTTGTGGTGGCAGAAATAAAAGAAAAAAGTATTTGCTATTGAAGTTGAGTCATTGACTTTTGTACAATTGTATAATTTGTATTCTCTATAACGAGTAGTGCTATTTGGCCATCTCTCAGACTCTCATCTAACCCATACATAATTTATTGACTAAAAAGTTGAAATACATAATTTCAAAAAAATGCCACGTGGGTCGGATAATGGTGTGAGGAGAGGGGGCCGGATAGCACTGCTCCTCTAGAACTAGAAGGCATTTTGTCCTTCATTTATTGCAATTCTACCAGTATTACTGGCATAGAAAACCTATTATTATTAACTTCACTAAAAAGGGAGCCAGCATATTTCACATTCAAGCCCAGCAGAATCGCGCAAGGAAATTCCTTTCACTGAGACTACTTCATGCAAAAGGAATTGGGGGGGAACTATTACGGAATAATCCCGATTCTGCCCAATGGGCCAGGATCTTGGCCCATTAAGACCAACAGCAAATTGCCGAAGCTGTCATGTCCAGAGTCGATAATTTGCCGACTCTGCATACAAATCAAGGACGGTTAAAAACCGACCTTATGGCGACCATGAAGGATATTCCACGATCACACGGTAACTATTATTACGGAAGGTGCCCCCATGATCTAGAGCCGATTGAGAACCGGTTCTAGATCGTGGAGCACAAACCACGACTCCACGAGTTCAAGCCCGTTAAAGACCGACTTGGCAACGAACGTGGAGCATGTACGACAATCCCACGATTCAAGTAACCAACAAACGCTCTGAATCTGGCACGTGGACCAATGGGAAAACCGGACCACTTTCAACATTCCATATATAAATACCCCACAACTAGACAGGTATAAAAAGATTACTCATTGTGATTAAGAGTGATATACACTTAAGGTAATACTAACAAAAGCATCGGAGTGGGATTGTCGGACTCCTCCGACGCAGTTTTTTTTTTTGCAGGATAGTGTAGACGCTTTCTGAGGGTTCAGCAACTACCATACCAAAATCTGTTCTAACACTTTTATAAATTTATGTTATGTTTTTCTTACAGTTCAGTAATTCTGCATAATAAGCCATCTATGAAGAGGATTACTCAGAGGACATTCATGATGTTGAGATGCTTGATGTCGAAGAGGAGTTGCATAAGCCCAATTCCCAAAATGTATAGGGACGGGGTCGAAAGCAAAGCATTAACGTGGTATATGTAGTGGTGTACTTATGAAATGATTTAACATTATGCTGGTGCAGAAAGCAGAGCATTGATGTTTTGGACATGTTGATGGATAATTTTTCCTTTGCTCGAATATGTTAGTTGATTCTAAATTTTGGTTGGATTGCATGTAGTCAGGCTCTGTTGTATTGGTTGGATTCTAAAAATGAGATTAGTCTAGTTCTAGCTCTTTCACTTCCATATCCTTAATTATAGCAAACTTTAATACCAATGATTACATTTTGTATAATCATTACAATTGTTTTTTAATGATATGGTGTGGAAATATTGTATAATGTAGGAGTTTAATGTTGAGTTTGACAGGTGATTATATATATTGGTACCCAAAAATATATATTTTTTAAAAATATATATTTTTTTTTTCAATTTTTAATAGTATTAGCGGCGATATAAGCTACCGCTAATGACTATATTTTTACGTCTGACTATCGCCAACGAGCAATTAGCGGCCACATCCCGTCGCTATTGACCAATCGGCCAAAAAATGGTCAATAGCGGCCCCTTTTTCTCGCCGCTAATGACCAAATTTCTTGTAGTTTAAATTAAAAAAAAAAAAAAAAAAAACTATTCCCGGTGTTTTCATTAAACACCAAAAATATACCTAAGAATTTCTAGTGTTTATGTTTAAAACGCCATAACCCTAGAATTCCTATTGCCAAAACCAATTTCCAACACAGTTTTCGGCCCTTCTAATATGCCAAAAAATAAACTCAAAGATTCTTTTTTTTTTTTTTTGGTATTTATTATTCATGGCGTTTACAAAATACCAGGAAACACAGTTCCTTTTCTTAAAAAAAAAAAGAAAAAAAAAGAGCCTAAATAAAACGAATATATGTCAGATTCTGTCTTGATCAAGTCCTAATTCAAATTAATTCATAGAGCTTAATTAATATAAAACCTTATTCCAATTACTCATAAAAACGAAATGCCCATTCTATTAGCAAAAAGCATAAGCGAGTAAGTAATTAATTAATTAATCAGCCCTCGCAACCAATTAATACATGCAATTTTCAAGCTAGTGATCATATTTGATCATATTCTAGAAGCTGCAATATTGCTGGGAAGGCCATATTGCAACGGTAGAAGTAGGCAAATTTGACAATATAAAAAGCAAATGAGAAAATTAGCTAGAGAGGTAGGCAAATATATTGACTGACCCCGGCCGATAATTGAGTCAACCCCTGCCAGTTGGGAGAACTATATATAATTAAATAATTAAATAATATGAAAATGTGTTCATTCCTCTATATTCAAATCCTACTATTTTTTTTTAAAAAAAAAAAATTAAAAAAAAAAGCAACTAGAATTATAATTTCATTTTGCCCTCTTGTGAAAATAGAGGGACAATTGATGATGAACAAGATCTGTCGTCATTGCCATAAGTCCGCACCGCGTCTTACGAATATTTGGTATTTCTTTAACTGTCCATGCGTAGAGCATGGTCAAAATCCACTAAAATATGTCGTTCAATGCAAAGAAGGCCAATCTGTCGTCCAGCGCGTTTGGAGTTTCTTAATGGAGGGCGGCCCTTGGCACGATTGGACCAAAAAAATATCTCCTTTCACAACAACATATGATCCGATTACGATCGACGCCAACGGCAACGATACATGATTCGAATTAATTAGGATAAAGATTGTCATAAGAAATAAATAAAAACTATCTTTTACAATTCCAAAGCGACAAGTTAAGAACAAAAAAAGAAAAAAAAAAAAAAGAAAGAAAAAGAAAAATTTCATGCAGTCCTCCCCCCAAGAATTATTGAGAAGGAATCCAGCATAATTAAACACAAATTAAGAGAGAGTACACAATATGATCAAAACAACCCAATTTTGGTCAAAGCCACAAAGCCCCGGCTTGCTTCAAGATGGGGACCAATTCACCAGAAATATGGGTGGCCATGACTCTCTCCAACCCGCCGAACAACCTGCCGCCGACGAAAACCGCCGGAAACTGCACCGGACCGTCGTCCAGATGTCCTTCCTCGAGACCGATCATTCTCGACAACTCCTTGGTCACGGCAGCCTCGTCCTTCTCATCGACCTCGGAAACCGTGGGGTTCACCCCCAGGCCTTGTAGCAACCGGCGCACCACATGGCACATGCAGCACCCACGTCTCCCGAACACTATCACCGCATTCTCGGACACCATTTTTCCTACATTTGCTGCGTCGTTGGCTTCACTCTCACGTGCCTCACGTGACAGCCCGGTGCTGGTCGGAGGATATGTCCGGTGACTGTAAGGAATCGCTTGATACATGGTACAAAGATTCTGTGTGTGAGAGAGAGAGAGAGGGAGAGGGAGAGGGAGAGAGAAGGTGGGTTTTTGTTAAGGAAAGGTGTTGGGGGAAGGATTGGTTATAATGTTTGTGTGTGTAGGGCGGTTTTAGTGTGGGGGCTGAAATAAAGGAGGAGAGACTCTAACGTCAACGGCCGTTACGCACACTGGTACGTCACCAGCACTGCGGTGACATGGCATTACGTCACTGCTTTGGCGACACATTCCATGTAGCTACGTCCCACCGATGACGACTTCCCCATTTGCGCTTTTTTACTCGGTCACCGACAATTGAACGAGGAATTCTAAAGGGTGGGGTTTTGTGGGGGAAGCTTTCTGAATCGGTAAAGCTATAGATAAACTTCATATTTAAAGTAAATAACGTGTTTATCTAGGATTAAATCCTTCATTTTTATAAATTTAATGGTGTAAATATTGATATATAATAAATATATTGTCAAATCATTTAAAATTTTAAATAATATAACATTATATATTTATTTATTAAAAATATAATAAAATAAAATTTTGATTATAATATAATTTCACTTTATTTTGTTTGAATTTGAAACGGAGGGAATTCAATTCCCTTTGTCCAGCGTACCAGGATTACGTTAATTGAATATAATTTATTATTCAATATGTAAACTGATTTATTTAAGGTATTTTAAAATGCATGCGATCAAAATATCTAGAAATAACTTATAAATACAATAATTTTAATCTCTGATATTTATTACAAGTGATGTCATATATAACTTCGGCAGATATTTCGTTAAAAATCATATTTCACATCCCAAATAAATAGGAGCAGAGCCACGTGGAGATTGGTGAGCCATGCCCCTACAAAAGTTCAAAGAAATGGGAAAAAAAAAATAAAAAAATCAGTCCTTACATTTTTATGAGAATTTAATTTAGTCATTTACGGTTTTCCAATTTTTACAATTAGGTTCATAGGTTTTTGTCAAATTTTAAATAAGTCTCTCTATTAACTTATAATTAATTATCGGTATGTCATATTGGACCAATCAATTATATTACGTGACTGTCTTTTGACACGTCATGTGACAGGCTGTTAGTTGTATAAAAAACTAAGTATTATCCTTACATTTTAATTCGACTCCCTTAAAAATGAGTTTTTAACTCCACCCGCGCATATCAAATTGGAATATATTTTCTTCTTTCTTTTTTTTTTTATTTTTTCCTAATTGAGTAAGAAAAAAAAGTTATATAGGAGAATCTTTTTCACTCATAATTTGAATGGAAGAGAGAATACAAAAATTTATAGGAATACTTCCAAATATAAGATGTCATTAAGCTAACGATAATTGAAATACCCATTGGATAAGGTTTTTTATTTTCTATTTTCTTTGTTGTCCAGAACAATAACTTTATAACGTGCCAAACAAGTAAAACCTTCTGTCGTTTACAATAATTTTTGGAAGTCGTCCAAGTATAAACAAGATGAAATTAGGAGATCTATTACAAAAAATAGAAGTAGAGTGTCACGGGAAAACGATACTTTTCCTCATGACTTGAAAGAAAAACCCAAAACTTTTATTGAAAAGAAAAAAAAGGCATGGCTGCCCCTTCGATCAAAGCTTTCGATCTCCAATGGCGCACAATCACATATTTAGCTTCTTCTTCATTTCCTGGTAATTTAATCGAAGGCGTACACAACTCTCTAATCCCAGTGACTACCTACCGAATATTTCCATAATTACCACACACAAACACAAAGGGAATAATCTCCTGCATGCACACGGCCGAAGCTCAAAACAAATTTCACACAGTACACGTAACCGGCCAAAACGACAACTTCGCCATGACGCCATACCTCACTCGATCCGGCCCACTCGTCCCGGTTGCTTACTACATCCGCCACGTGGCGGAGATCGGAACAATAATCGGCCTTGGCATCCCATGGGATAGTTATCCTATCGAACCCGTCGTTTTCAGCCACGTATGTAATAGCCTTGGCCCTGTCTTCCTGCTGACGTTGACATGACCTGTATAGGGACATGCAGCGTGTGGTCGTTGGTTCATTCTATCCCCCACACGTTAATCAAGGGGCAGTGAGTCAAAGGTGGGGAATTGCTGTTACGGTGCACGACGTCACGGCCTAAGGATGCAATTAGAGGACAAACTGCAAATACTTAAAATATCTAATATCTTATGATTCAATGTGATTCATCAACTACACATGTCATTTGATCATGTGGGGCCATTTTTTCCTGATCTTCCACTTACTCATTGTGTGGGACAGGGACTCGCAATATTATGTGGAGTACGTTTCTCATGTACACGAGTTGTACGTGTTTCCCTTGCCTGCCAAACAATCTCATATTTTAATATTTTTTTTATCTATTTATTTTGAATAATTTTATATATTATATAAATGTCCATCAAATAATAAGATAATTTTTAAAATTACCATTTGATCAATCACATGCCCAATAATAATTTTAAAAATCACTTTATTATTTGATTGACACTTGATAGACATTTATATGACATGTTGAATTACTCATTTGTTTTACATTCTCTTTCTAATTTTATTTTAATTTGAAACCGGAAACTGCTAAAGCTTAAAAACACTCGTCCCCCCCGGTTTCCAACCTCGAATCAAAGTAGATTTTATGGCATCTTTGCCAATAATCCGATCAGAAATTAATTTTTCCACCAAACAATTTTTGCCACGGGCACTGTCTGATGCATCCCTGAGTAATCGCCTCCACACCCAAACTCTCCTCCTCCGATAATGAGAAATTCTTCCATAGCTTGGATAGATCCTCCGCCATGTTATCACCCATCAGAAAAACCAAGAATTTTATAGGTAACTCCACCCGTAATACACTCTGAAATCAAGTACCCAAATCAACACAACTTCTCAATCTCGAAAAAGATGAGAAAACAATTCCTTTCTACCCTAGAGGAAACTAGAGAGAAAAAACCCCAAAATTTTAAGAATCTTTAACTTTAAGTAAGGACAAAACTTGTATTTTTATGTTAATGGAAGAAGTATAATGCTAGAAGTTAGGAAAACGTCATCTGTGATCCTTTTAATGCATGTTTTGATTTTTTTTTTTTCTTCTAATCTCTCTCTTTTTGTTTTTTAATATAAGATAATTTGATGCGAGAATGAGGTTTTGTTTTCTTGTTGAAAGAAAGACAAATTAGGTTTGAAAGGGTGTGAGTTTACTTTGAATTTGGAACAAATTGAAAGACTAAATAGATAATGACGAAATAAATAAGAAGAAGATGAGAAGACAGCAATTGCAGAGCAGGGTTTTCTTTGAAAAAACTAAAAGGATGGTCGGTCGGTCCACTCTACGTGGAACGAGGTAATGAATTGGTCATCTCCTATCAAAAGCGCACCCAAAAAAGAAGGTTCACGAATCACATGCGATTATCGCACGTATTTTGAGGAGGAGACTGACTAGTAATAGAGAGTAACAAGCCCACGTAAAGTTGAAGACCAGTCTAAAGTAGCCGCTATTTCATGTCATGTTACACGACTTCTGAGTCTTGGGCCCCCCTTTGGCAATCTCGATAACTTCTCTCTCTCTTTTCTTTTTTCTTTTTTTTAAGTGGTAGTTAAAAAATTATTAATTTGATATAAAATAAAATAAAAAATTATATGAAATTTTTTTTAAAAAAATTGTATTCTAGTAAATTGTTTTATTTAAAATAATAATAAAAATTTATTGATAAGATATAAAAAGTAAAATAAATTAAGAATATTTTAAAGTTGATATATTTTTTAGGAAAGTAAAAATAAGTGAAGGAATAGAGAGGATGTTGCCAAACAGAGCCTGGACCCCACCTACCTCGTGCAGAGAAAGAGAAGAAAAGAGAAAAGAGAGTCACATACAATAATTTGGTTCCAACTTAAATTTGTATAACTAACAAAGGATCAAGAATAGCTCCATATTCAATTGATTCCTCATGTTAAGCTTTTGGATTTTTTTCTTTTTCTTTTCTTAGGTTGATTTTTTTTGGCTTAAAATATATATATATATATATATATTGATTGGAAATTATTTTCAGCTGAAAATATTCTGTGAAAAAAGTTGTTATTTTTCTTAATTCGTTATTCGCAATTTTGGAAATGGTTCGAAAAACATTTTTCAATGTTTGGCTTATATGAAAAATCGCGAAGTTTTTCTTATATTTTCATAAAATTTAAGGAGTTGCGAGAAAGAAAGAGAAACAATGAAAATGAGCTGCAGAGAAAAAGTATTGTACAGTACTTAGGTCTTTAGGATGAGATTGAGATATGATGCTATTGCTTTATTTGTTTGTAATTTGGGAAGACAATTGTGAGAGGGTCTTTGAAGCCCACCCTTGGGCAGGTGTTCAGGTAGCTCAATACCTGTTCGGACAGATATGAGTCATCTTACAAAATAGTCAATCCAGGAGTGTGAAAGAGCGGCGAAAAATGGTTTACGCATATGATAAGCATAAACTATTTTATACATCGTGAATGTTATTTTTGTAGATAAACTAAAAATATTTTTGAGTTGACAAATATTTTATATCACGCTAAATACTAAAAAAATAAATATTTTACACCGACCCAAATGATACCTTAATTTGTTTTTTGTTTTTGTTTTTAATAAGTCCTTAATTTATTGTTAAACAGTCATCATCTGCCTTCAAACTCCACCCAGCAAGGCAATTATAAATTAAAGGTCTATGCTTTCTAGCCCCCCCCCCCCCCCCATCCTTTCATATTTCTTCAATAAATATATATATATTTTGGTAGGTTCTTCAATCATTTTCAGCCACGGAATCAGAACAACTTGGGCTATATATCTAAAAATGGCGTGGTGTTTGGCTGTTTTCCTTTCTTCACCTTTCATTTCTTCTATTAACCATCAATGATTCCCCCAATTTGCCTTTACAGCCTGGAAATTAAAGACAAATGAATTGAACAAATTAAAGCTTCTTCTTCTTCACCGTGTAGCTTTTGTGCTTAACGTGAAGACGGCCAATAATCGTACTACCTTTTGAATATCTCTTTGGATCTAATCGGCACGTACAGCTGTCCTCATCCTCAATTAGTGTATCCAGACAAAGTCTTCAAACATGTCCTTCACATGTGTTTCTAATTAACGTGGTCTAACCAGACTTAATGACGTACTTAGTGTGGATACCTTTCTCCCCGTACATGTTAGATTAGATTGCTTGGAAGGCAGGATAAGCATCAAAATTTAACAAATTTCACTAATCTTGTTGATTAATGATGGGAAATAAAGTTGAAAGAGACGATTCTGGGCCTCCATTTGGTGAAAGCCCTTCAACTTTATAAAGTGATTTTAAGTATAATTTTGATTAATATTATTATTTTTTTTAAAAAAAAAAATAGCGTAAATATGATTATCACTTTTTATAAATCACAATAAATGTTATAAAAATATCTTTAGTAACATCATGCGGCGTTGGAGTACACTAGGACGATTTGACGGAAATATCAATAACTTTAAAATTCTAAACAAGAAAAAACCCTTTTTTGATCGGAGAATCAAACTAAAATTTTAGCCATGCATGATCAAAGAAAAAACAAGGAACAAGCAAAAAGGAAAGACCTAATTTCAAATTGGCTTAACAATTTTAGATGCATCAATCCATAATTATTTCTACTAGCCTATTAGATACTAATTAAACGTTAATTGTATTTTGCCCAACCATTATTACTGTACTATTTTACTGTACTTGCCATACCTACAACGTCTGTACGTACTGTACTATTTTACTGTATTTGCCATACTTACAACGTCTGTACTTCTCTTTTTTTTCTTTTTTTTCTTTTTTTTAATTTTTTACATTGTTAAGGAATACCATGACTCCCTAAACATAAAATCAGAACTAACTTCTGATTTGGGAGCAAACAACCTAAAAAACACCCAAAGATTACAAGAACCAACATTGGAAGCCACCCTAACAAATAAGGACCACTACTAAAAAAGATGGCTGATCTACACTATAAAGCGAAAAAAAAACTCCAATAAAATCCAAGCATCTAACAGGCAGCTTGCAGATCTAATTAAAAAACACATCATCCGACAAAAAACACCCTCACATACGAAAGTGGCCGGACAAACCGCAACTAAGAAAACCACAAACAAAACAGAAAAAAACACTACCCAAACAGAGACTCGGTGAGGGGAGGGAGGAGCCGCCAGCAGGAAAACACCCGATCCTCCGAGAATCGCCGTCCGACGTCGTAGTGGAAGCCAAGAGAGTGGCGCGTGGCCATCACGCGCCAGGAAGATCCCTGACGCGTGCATGCCACGCGTCGATGAGGAGGGGGCGGTGGGGGACACGCCGAACATCGGAGGACGCCGGTGAACCTAACGATGAGGCCAGTATTGTGCAATAATGGAGAGAGAAGCGTAGATCTATATCCAAAATTTCGATCCAAACAACCCTTCCAAAAACACACAAAAAAACGCCCTCTTTCCTCACCACCGAAACTCATTCGAAAACCCCATCACCAGACAACTCTGCTGGTACTAAGAAACAAAGAAACACAAAACAACCTCCACCGATTCAAAAACCGGGAAGAACACAGCTCCAACAACTCAAAAGCTTGGAAAAAGAGACCATCCACCCCTGGAAACAAGCCAAGGGGAACAAAAACTCATCCTAGCCCTAAAGGTTAAGAGGAAACACCAACACCCGGAGGGAAAGGCGTGAAGCCTCCCTCCCTCCCCCGAGCGAAACAAAACCTTCAGTTTGTACTCTCCCTTTGTTTTTCTTCTCGCCGACAAAACGTTTCACCTTAGGGCTTATACCCAACCTAACACACGAATGATGAATGAATGATATAATTTAATAATTACAATGTCTGTACTTGTACTTGAATGATGTATCATTGTATTACAATATATTTCCGATATAAGCATTGTTTGGAATAATTTGGGATGTTACACAAAATACTTGGTAAAATATAATATTACTAATATAAAAATTAACAATTAAATAAATAATTGGTTAAAAATATTATTGTTGATATTATACCATATTAATCTAAAATAACAAAAAAATAAATATAGTACAAGAGATTAAAATTAAAGTAAAAAATATTTCACAATGCTATAAATACACGCAAGAGCGTTGTTTTTAAAGGTTGTTTCGTGCCTCTCATAGTGTATAACTTGGAGTGATCGGATTTCTAGACATGAACCTCCCAAAATTAAATTATAACGTCTATCTCAAAGAACGAAGATCAAATAAAACAACCCTTCGATTAAAGTCGATGGGGGACTTTGAAAAATATTTTTCTTTGTAAAAAAATTAATAATATAATATATGACCTCATGCCTTGAATTTTATAGCTCGTAGATATAGTTGTCTCTAAGGTTTGTCCCTTTGACAAGCTCTCTAGGAATTAAAACATGACTTTGTACACCTTATGGGGTAATCTTACGTGACAAATTACTAATTAATTACAGCACTGAACTTTCATTTGAAATTTTGATGGAAACTGTCAATATGTCCCATTATCACCGATAAAAAATAGACCAGTGTCATGTCTGATAAGTCGACTAGATTTGACACATCATTTTTTACTGTCACACAGGCTCTACGTCATCCATATATTTCCATGTCACCAAAGTTAAAATCCAGAAAAAACTTACCCAAATCTCCCTGAGCGATGCTTGACTCCAAACTCAAATCCTCCATATCTGGGGGTGTAAACCGTACACTATGGCTAGATAATAGCCTTATTCTGAATTCACGCTCTGTAGAAGGCGAATTTTAATAACCACCTGCTTGTCTAGGGCGGGCAATTTTTTGTACTACTCACCCACACTACAAAAAACTTTGTATTCAGTGACATGTTTACAGTAATGTATTTTTTGACACCTCACTAATTAGTAGCGTGTCAAAAAGTAACACCTCACTAAAATAATTAGTGGCGTGTCAAAGAGACACGCCACTAAATATATAGTGACATGTTGTTTCACGCCACTATATATTTAGTGGTGTGCCAGAACGACACGTCACTAATTAGTGGCATGCTAACCAATAACACTCTACTAAATCTAAATTATTGACTCATTGATTATTGGCCTTCTAGAAATGCCACTAATCAAAGGTCACTATTGTTTAGTGACATTTCAGACGTCTTGAAAGGCCACTAAAACTCTGTCACAAAACTCATGTATTTTTGTAGTGCCATGACATTAATTTTATTTTATTTTTTTGCTCTTTTTTTTGCTTCTTTTGTTTTTGATATTTTACAAAAAAAAAACTATAGACCTAATTTATATGACCATTATTTTAAAAAGCTTTTTAGGAGATTTTTTTTTAGATTGGCTTAATCCAATTTTTAAACTAAATACTCCTGTAAATTGTAATATGAAAATACATAGAGCGCTCTAGAGAGAGAGAAATGGAGGGAGACACTGAGAATGTGAGTGTCAGAGAAAGAGAAAGGGATAAGGGGGAGCTGGGGCTGTAAAGAGGGGGGAGAAAGAAATTTAGACATTAGGGTTTCGTTTTCTAAATAAAACAGTGTCGTTTCGGAATTAAATTCCAAAATGAATTTTTTTTAAGAGAATATATATATTGGTAAGCGGAAGCACGCATATTTGCAGATAACGTATATGGTATTTGTTGGGATTGATATCCAAAACTACAATTGCATTGATGTTGCTTTTCTATAATTATATTTGACACACACACACAAAATACATACATATACATACACACACACACACACACACACACACACACACACACATATATATATATATAATATTGCTTTACATGTACATATATGTTCGAATATTTTCATATGATATACATGTACGGTCCCTAAGTTACATTGTATTTGGCGGTGTGAGTAATGAGATTATCACACAGAAGATCATAATTGTAGATTCTTGTAATTTATAAAAGATTGTTCGTAATCAGAAATGAAATTGGGAAATCCATCTAGACTATAACATGTCAACTTTAACGATCTATCTTTAGTAGGAGAAGTATGAAGGGCTTCAGGTTGATATGTTAGTCTAAGTGCAAGATAGTGCCATGTACCGAATGGGCTACGTGAGTAATCGTTCTTTCAATACTGTGATAAGAATAATGTACGTGCACGACGACTTATAACAGTTACTCTAAATTTTGAGAAAACTGTGAACTCAGCTGTAAAGTATAGGTCACTTTGATGTACGAGAATGAGATCAAATCGTTGGTCAACACTTCTGTGCGTTGGGTGATTACATGTTGTATTGTGGGAACATATTCTTCAAGAAGGAATTTAAATATTTTGTCATGGAATAAAACGATAAGAAATATTTCTTTTATGTAGATTTAATGAGAATAATTATCCTAAAGCTCGAACCTCAGTGTTTCAATGGTATTTACTGAAACTTTGTTTTGTGCAAAGTGAGATGAAATCTCACAAGGTATAAAAATGATATCATATAATTAAATCAGAAATATCAAGGAAAATAGGCAGTGCACTAAGTAACAGTGTATTGACTTTGGTTCGAATGCAAAATGATTCCATGGAGGGGTAATATGTAATAAATAAGTACTTTGCGGAGATTGATTCATTAATTTGAAAATACATATTAGAGTGCAATCACATTTGTTTAGTGGAATCGATTGTGATTAAATAGGGTCGTGTGATATTGTCATAAACATATTTAAAGCTAATTGTATTTTTCTCTTTAGGTTTCTTTTTGTGCTGATGTAAATTGACCATATGCTATGAGCCTCGATTATACATTTATTTATTTGGATTGTTTTATTTGATAAAACATTGGCCAAAATAATATAATTCCTAAGTGGCTCATTAGTTAGAGATGATTGGGCCTATAAATTAATTTCCTAAAAGAGAAATTAAAAAGCTTTTGGCCTTTGAAATTAATACCTTATGGGCTTAAGCAATTAAAGAGATATGAGCTCTTAGAATTAATTCTAAAAGGCTTAAGTATAGATAAATGAGCACTGGACCTAAGTAATAAAACTCAAGCTCATACTGAAAAGTTTGTAGCAATGGACTAGGGTTAAAACCCTAGCCCTAGACGCATGAGAGATAATTATCTCCCCATGGATGTGTGGTGCATGGCCAATGGGAGGAGTGTTTCACTCCTCTTGGTTGTGCTCCCTATAGTGTAGGACTGGAGTTATACTCCTATGAATTCAGTCCTATCTATGCTACATCTTTATTTTATCTCCTAACCCTATCATAACTATAAATTCAAGTTTATGAATAGAGGGCTATAGTGGAGTATTATTAACTAATTCACTGTTTCAAGTTGTGAGTCCATACTCATGGTCATATTCAATCATCAAGGAGAAGATCTAGAGGTTGAATCAAGAACACGAAGAACGTTTTCTTCATCATTCGACATGCGATGAACAACTCAACCAAAATCAAATGGCCCTAAAAGCCTAGAAGAGGTCGAATTCGATTGTAAATACACTGAACATGTTTATTTAATTTATTTAGCACTACAAAAAATCACCATTTCTGGACGGTTTCAAACCGTCCATAAATGATAAAAAACCGTTTGGAATAAAGTTCAGACAATTTTTTGTGGACGATTTAAAACTGTTCAGGATTTTTCGTCCAGAATTCGGATTCTGGACGGTTTGGGCAAAACCGTCTAGAATTAATAATTATTATTTTTTATATTATTTTCATTAATAATATAATGATATTATTTTCATTTTAGTCCATAATTAATAATTAATTCTATAAAATTTAATTGATGTAGTGTTCTTTTTTATTTGCTCTGTTTCATGTTGGTTTCATGTTCACATAACTTCGACCACGTTCAGGTGAATCCATCACAAGCACAAGCCTCCAATCATTGTCTACTCTTTGAATAATGTTCTTCTTCCAGACAGATTGATATGCGCAAATAATCCTACAAAGTAGATCATCCTGAAACCAAATTAGAAGAAACAAAGCAAATCTACACACAACATTTAGAACAACAGCAGATCTACACACAACATTCAGAACAACAACATATCTACACTGGCACATGCAATAAACAAAGACTACTAAGAACAACATCAAATAGAGCAGATTTACAACAATATACACTGGCCGACGGCAGAGAAAGAGAGAGGAAGAGAGAACCGGCTGGAATACTGGATCTCTCTTTGTATCTGGCCAGAGAGAGAGGCCGAACGTGGGTTTCAGCTGGATTCGGCCGAAAACCCTAACGACCTCTCCAAATTCGGCTGGAAACCCACCCACACCGTCGTGGGTTTGACAGATCCGACACTCTCTCCCATCGTCCCAATCCCGCCGTTCTGTCCAGATCCCATCGTCGTTCTGATCCTGTCGTTCGGTCTAGATCCCGTCGGTGAATCTCTCTCTCTCTCTCTCTCTCTCTCGGTGTTTCAGTCGAAAAAAAAAAAGAAGAGAAAAGAACGAAGAAGAAGGAAAGACGAGAAAAGATGAGAGAAAAAAAAGGAAAAAGAAAAAAAAAAAGGCAGGTGTTCAAATATTGAGTGAACGGTTTTTTCCAAACCATCTGAAAATCTAAATTTCTAGATGGTTTGAACCAAATCGTTCATAAAATTTCAGACGGTTTGAACCAAACCATTTGAAAATGTAAATTTCTGGACGGTTCGGTTCAAACCGTCAATAAACTTACAGACGGTTTGAGTAAAATCGTCTGGAATTTTATGGATGGTTTAATCAAACCATCAATATTAAATTTTTTACAGACGATTCTAAAAAGACCTTCTCTAACAATTTAATTCTAGACGGTTTTAGAAACCGTCTAGAAAAAAAGGGTAAGTAATTCATCTTCTTTTTTTTTTTTTTTTTTTTTTTTTTTTTTTTTGTAGTGTAGCCTTGTTTATCTTGAAGTAAAATTTTTCTTGGGATCAATATTACGCTACACATACTTTGATTAGGGCATGATCTCAACAGTATCCACCCGTATGTGGGATAGAGGATGAAAACATACTCGTAACCCATGCAGGGCAGGCAGATAGCAAATGTTGAGAAGGTTTTTAACTAACTGCCTAGGATATTAAATGATAGAAACAAAAAGATCCATAGGTCGGCCTGAACTTGAGGCTATGATCCATCACCTTCGAATAAGATTACCAAAGAAATCAATTTTTTTCTTGGCAGCATTAATGGCGCTGCACTCCTAGCCCCTAGTTTTATTAGGATAAAATATCATTAAAAAAAAATCTCTAGATACCTTATGAAAAATATTTGAAAAAAAATACATTTTACCCTAAAGTTTATATTTTGCCCAACCATTATACTTGTACTATTGCAGTGTACTTGCCATCCCTACCACATGTGTACTGTACTTGTATCATTATATTGGAATATATTTTTGATATAAGTTATAACCATCTCTTGTAACAAAAAATATATATATATATATATATATATATCAAGTCAATAACACTATAAATCCTTGAATTTTATAGCTCGTAGATATAGGTCTCTTAACGGAATCACATTCCTTCTATGTGTCATTTTTCTCTTAATATTTTTTCTATTTATTTATTTTATAAATTCTATAACAAAAATGCAAAATTAGTCTCTAAAGTTTACCCCTTTGACAATCTCTCTAGGATTTAAAAAATGACTTTGCACTCCCTATGGTAACCCAACGTGACAAACAACTCACTACATTGAACTTCCGTTTGAAATTATTATGGAAACTGTCAATGTACCACATTATTATCGATAAACAATAGACATGTATCATGTTTGATGAGTCAACTGGATTTGACATGTCCTTTTTTACCGCCACGCGGACTTTATGTCGTCCGTATATTTCCACGCCATCAAAGTTAAAATCCAAAAAAACACTTACCCAAATTCCCTACTAGCGGCGCTTGGTTCCAAACCCAAATCTTCCAAATTGGGGGTAGAAACCGCACTATATGGCTAGATAATAGCTTTATTTCGCATCCACATCAGCACTATTCAGATGAAGAGTTTTAGTAACCACCCGCTTGTCTAGGGTGGACAGTTTTTTTGTACTAATCAGCCTGGACATCCGCTTTGTATTTTTTTTTTTTTGGCTCTTTTTGGGCCTTTTTTAGCTTCTTTTTCTTTTCTTTTTTCCCATCTTTTTTTAAAAAAAACTATAGACCTAATTTATATGGGCAGTTTTTTAAAATATTTTTAGGAGATTTTTAAGAGGGCTTAATCCAATTTTTAAAGTAAATACTCTTGTAAATTGTAATATAAAAATGCAAATAGCGCTCTAGAGAGAGAGGGAGAGGCTCAGAACGCAAGGGTTAGAAAAAGACAAAGGGTTGAAGGGGAGCTGCGGTTATACAGATAGGGGAAGAAAGAAATATAGGCATTAGGGTTTCGTTCTCTACTAAATTTCAAAATGATGTTGTTTTATTAGACAAAAGAAATAAATGTATGTATGTACGTATGTATGCTGAAGGGGAGTTTCAGGTATAGAGGGAGGGGAAGAGAGAAATATAGGCATTAGGGTTTCGTTCTCTACTAAATTCCGAAATGATGTTGTTTTATTAGACAAAAGAAATATATGCATGTATGTGTGAGCGCGAGCGCATGTGCATATTTGCGGATAGTAGAAATGATATCTGCCCCGCTCAGAGGTAATTAGGGGATGAAAATTCGCTTGTAACCCATGCGGGTATGCAAATAGCAAATGCGAGGTAGGTTTATTAATCACCCGCCTGAACACAGACCAAATCCGAGAAGAAAACGAGTTAGGGATTGAACGTTGGAACGCCTATCGTTGGCATTCATTGTTGTGGGAACTGGGAAGCCAGTGCTGCCGTTGACGAAAGTAAAGAGGCAAAAACCAGTGCCAATCCACGACCTATTTCTGTTGGCGCCGCCGTTGGTTTTCTGTTTATTATGTCTGCTAGCTCTCGAGTTTGTGCGAGTTTGTGTTTACATGATAGAAACAAAATGATCCATATGATCCATCACCTTCGAATAAGATTACCAAAGAACTCAATTTTTTTCTTGTCTGCATTAAAGGCGCTGCATGCACTCCTAGTTTTATAAGGAGAAAATAAAACATAAGTTAGAAAAAAACCTTAAGCTAGCTTATGGAAAATATTTTCGAAAGAATAAGCAAAACAAAAGGAGATGCATAACGTACGTAACTAAAACAGGAAAATTGAAGTCGCTCATTGAAGGGTTTTTTTTTTTTTTTTTTTAATGAAATTATCTTAGTTTGTTAAACAACTTGCTCCTCATGTTTGGTGACTGATATGGAAGTTTTAAAATTGGGTATGCTGGTTCATGTATTGATTATGTGTACTTTCATGGGTTGATTATCTTTGGCTTATTTTCTTATATATCTATTCAATTAGTTATATAAAGTAAATTCGTTAAATGTGGTTGGTCTCTAGGATGAAGTAATTTCTATTGCAAAGATGCAGGGGTGTTTGCTAAAGATTATTGAGTTAATTTCTATTGTTGGTTTAGTAGAAGAAATAGGTAGTCAAATTGTTCCCAATTGGTCCCATATCTGAGGGTCACTTGACGGCTCTTGTCTTAGAAAGTGAAAATGAAGCAGAGCTCCCACTAATATTGAGGTGTCGAAATTAAATAGCTTCACTAAGATTCAGAGTTTTTCTTCAATTAGCTCAGCATTAATGTCACGAACTTGCTAGCTACACTAAAACAAACATCCTGTTTTCACCATCTATCTGCATAGTTAATTTCAGTTTCTTGAGTTCTCTCTGTTTGCTTTGTGGAATCGGTGTTTGATGAATGACCTGATTTAGGGGTTAGTGTAATATATCCTGGGAATGATTTTCGAGGATTCTCTTAAAATGCAGGTTGGTCTTGTTTCAGATTATGACTTATTGGCATTGGACTCCATATCAGGTAAATCAAAATTTTCAATCTATGGCTTATCTTTTCATTATTGCTTTTAAAACAACAAAGGGACTCTCATTTTTGGTGTTGTTATTCATTTTTTTTAAAAAAAAGCTGTGCTTGTGAAATTTGTAGTTTCTGGCACTAGATTAATTATCCTGTATGAGGGAAAATATTTGGTGGAATTAAAGGGTTTTTGCTTAAATACACTTCTCCATTGGACAACTAGCTTGAGCTACTTTCATATTTCTAGCTTTCATGATTTTCTTGATCTTTTTTCTTTTTTTTGATTAGGTGTTTCTTTTGCCTATTACTTGTTTATTTGGGTTGCGCCTTTGCATTTTTTATTTTATTTTTTTATTATGAATTTTGACTACTTATAAAAAAGAGGAAAATATTGATATAAAGTCATATCCAATTCTTTTTGGAACTATATATATATATTCTTTAAATACGAGACAAATTTGAGCTGTTTTATGATGTTTAAAGCATTAGTGGTCTTTGGAAGTGATATCTCCTTCCACCATAAACAAGGGGTCGAGGGTGAGGTCATGTATTCAAACTAGTACCACGACGCGAGTTAATATTTGAACTTCTAACTAATAGATGCCAGTTTGTATTGTGCAAGTAGATAATGGAGTGTGCTGCAGTTTGCCCGTCATTTGTTTTTTTGGATTATTAGTTGAGTTTCTATTACTGTGCTAGAGGTTGCCTGTCTTGGATTTGAACAAGATGAGCTTGTTTAGTGATTCAGTGAAGTGAGGTCTCAGCCAAAGGTTGGATGTTTGTCCAATATAGAGAGCATTGTCTATGCCCTGAAGAGGCTACATGTGAAGACCAAGAAAATAAATAGGGGGTTTAGTAATTAATAAATTGTGTTTATAAATTGATGAGATTAATAATTAGATTCTAAGTGATATTTATAGTATTTAAATTAAATAAGTCTAGGATAAAAGATAGAAATAAAATTAGATGGGTCTCATTGTGATTAATAGTAGTAGGGGGTTTTAAATAAAAGGAAAACTCCCCATCCACTTACAACTTGCCACATGTCCCTTATCCCTTTCACTTTTCCTTTTTTTTTTTTTTTTTTTTTTTTTTTTTTCTCTTTTCTCTCCTCGGTGGACAGCAGTCCACGACTTCTTTCTTTCTTTCTTCTTTGGGTTAAATACCCTATTGGTACCTGAGTTTTACGTGATTTTAAATTTAGTACCTCAGTTTTGTTTTATATCATGTGGTACCTGAATGAAGAGTAAAAACTCATTTGGTACCTCTGTTAGATTTTTCGTCCGAATTTTAATGTTTCGCCACGTGTCAACCGCTGAGGTTGACACGTGGCACTACATAAAAAAAATAAAAAATAAAAAATTGAAATCTTTAAAAAATGATTAAAAATAATAAAATTTTAAAAAGTAAAATTAAAAAAAGAAAAAAGAAGAGGAGTGGCCGCCCACCCCCATTTTGGCCAGTCTGGGGTGGCCGAACCACCCCCTATGGGATGGTTTGGCCACCCCATAGTAGAAAAAAAGAAAAAACAATTATGCGTTTTGGCCCATGGGGGAAGTTTGGCCACCCCCAAAGACAAACCCTCAATTTTTTTTTGATGGGTTTTGGCCCTTGGGGGTGGCCGAGCCACCCTCTAGGGCCACGGGGGTGGTTCGGCCACCCCTATACCGGCCTGACTGGGGGTGGCCGATCCACCCCCGTGGCCCTAGGGGGTGGTTCAGCCACCCCCAAGGGCCAAAACCCATAATTTTTTTTTTCTTTTTTTCTACCATGGGGTGGCCGAGCCACCCCCATGTTGGCCAAGGGGGGTGGCTTAGACTTCTACATATGTTCACAGCTATATAGTATGTTTTAAATGTTTTCTGGATAGTCGGTGTTTGCTGCATTAGCTATTGGTAAATTGTGGCTAATATAATGCTCGTACGACTAAAAATAAAATAAGGGTTAGTTCTTTGTGAAAACTCAGTTAGTCTTATACCACTGAGGTCTTAGTATGTTTCATGCTAAGGCGGTGAACTCATTCTTTCACCTATGTGGATGTGGATACCACCACAACCGTATAGATGATGTTTCTTTGGCTGCAGGTACTTCAGTATAGTTGATGGGTTGGTAGCAGTGTACTTAAGATATTATGACTGAAGCTCGCCACGACAGTTGTAATTATCGGACCACGGGTTGTCCATTATTTTATAGGTTTGGTATGGCTTGTGACGTTTGTGTCACTTATTCTTTGTTAAGCCATTATTGTTATGTAAATATTGTGTTAATAAAACTCAAACAGATAAATGTTAAATGGCTCAATGTTGTAATTAATTTGTGATAGATGTATAAGTTGTAATTTCCGTTATTCAGATTTATGTTATACTCTGATTATCTGGTGCATGTTATGGGACATGTGCTATATGTTGGCTGAGCGACACGTAGTCGTGCCACTACGATGACTCATTTATGTTTGTATAAAAAAAAAAAAAAAGGGTCGTCACACTACAGGGGACGAACTTGAGGGGCTAGATAATTTCGGTTAACTTGCTCCCTGTAGGACTGTAAATGAACAAAGCTACTCATGGACTCACTCGGGTTTGGCTCGGTTAAGCTCGGCTCGCACTCGGTTTGATTATTTAATGGGCTGCTCGTGTACACGAAATTAAGCTTGATTATTAAACAATACATACTCATTTAAAATTCGGTTCGATTCGGTTAATGTTCATGAGCAAGTTCGTATATGTTATTGTATAATATAGGGGTTAATAGGAAAATTGGTAAGGAATATTATATAGGGGTAAATAAGAAAATTAGCTAGAGAGAATTAGTTAGGATATTGCTTCTAGAATATGCTTTTAGAGTTTATAAAAGGAAACCAAGTCTGTACAGAAATGCATGAAATGAATATTACAGAAATTGATTCTCTTAGGAGAATTGCTGTTCTCAAATCAGTTTGGAGACTCGGGCATCTCAAATAGCCCATTATCTTGTTCTTATTTCCTCATCTTCAATCCATTATTAATCATTCCAATCTCATTTCCATACAAAAATCCCAAAATACACATAGATCCAAGAAAAGGTACATAACAAGTCGTATCAGAGCCATTCCTTCCTCACCCATGGCTTCCACTGTCTCTGTTTCCCTCATAAATTTTTGTTCCTAGCTTTCGATACCCACCATTTTTTCCCCCCTCTCATTTCTACATTTCACAATTTCTTCCATGGCAACTATGTTGCACCATCACGATACCCTTCTTTCTAGACCAAATCGATATGCAGGGATGAGCCAAAATCTACTCATGCATAATCTGTTGGAGTCATTAGATCAGCTCCAAAACACCCTGACGCAATCAAGGGAAAACACACGCCACTTCCTAGCAATCATGAAGGCAAAGGAGGAAAAATCATGCCACTTGTGGTGTACACATGACACTGTTTCTGAGATTGTGCAAGTTCTTGAACCGAAAGAAGCAACCATGGATCTCAGTCCTTCTGCCTCAAAAATTTTGCTTGGCGTCCTTCACGACGACAGTTTAGACCTAACCACGACGACAGAGCCCATGGACGAGCCGCCTGTGCTAACGATGACGGAGCAGAATGTGGTTCAGCTCTGGCGCAATGAACCACGAACCATGACCGAGCCGCCTCTTCCGTTGGACACAAAAATCAAGGCACCGATTCAGATTTGGAACTCATTTGTGTTCCAGCTTTCGACCAAAAGCATTGAGGTATGGATTTCGAACATAACGGTGAATTTATGGTGGATTTCTAATTCTCTGCACTATATTTTGGGTTTCACGCACCACCGATGGCGTTGGAAGCGTCCTGGGTGATGGACGCCGTGGATGCCAATAACGAGAGGCAGGGACCTCCGGCATTTTTCTCGGACGCAGATAACGTTGGCATTCCTGACGTTTCTCGAGCTCTTTGGGTGCACGCTACGGCCGGCATTTTTTTCGCACAAAGGCGAGGAAGAAGACGTTGGGTGCCCACTGCCCACATGGCCATGGATGCAACAGTGTTCTGCATGGCTTCGGAAATGGAGGGGCATGATCAGAAGCCAGACAAGCTTCAACACAGAGCCACGAAAATTCCGTTACAACGAGATGACGACAGCCACATTCTACGATGGGCGACAATGGGTGCTAATGTGGCCATGGTTGCAGATTCGTTTTGCATGGGTGAGAATTTCTGGAGTTTCTGGAAGGTTCCAGAATACCCATTCGGAGCTGATGCCGTTTTTGGGAGGTTTACGTTTTGCGTCATTTCTGGGAGCTTCTGGAAGGTCCCAGATTAATCGTCTGGCGCTTGGTTCTTGGACGGTTTTGGGGGTCCACATGGCAGGAGTTGGAGCTGATAACATCTTGGATAGTTTTGCCCTTTGGGAGGCAGTCATTTCTAGATGCAAATCTGTTACAATGGAGTGGGCTTTAAAATTGATTGGGCTTATGTTTTGGGTGCTGTGTGGGTCAGCTGTGGGCCACTTGAGTACAAGCCAGCTGAAAGAGTTGGGCTTTGCAATTGCATGGGCTCGTGCTTGGGATGTTGTGTGGGCCAGCAGCAATGGGATTTTTAATTCATTTGGATAGCTAAATTGTTTGCTTTCTTTTTTCTTTTGTAATTTTTATTTTTACAAAAAACCGCATCTCGCGGGCGAGGTGCTTCAAGGAGTGGGGAATGTTATGGTATAATATAGGGGTTAATAAGAAAATTAGTAAGGAATATTATATAGGGGTAAATAGGAAAATTAGCTAGGAAGAATTAGTTAGGATATTGCTTCTAGAATATGCTTTTAGAGTTTATAAAAGGAAACCAAGTCTGTACAGAAATGCATGAAATGAATATTACAGAAATTGATTCCCTTATGAGAATTGCTGTTCTCAAATTAGTTTGGAGACTTGGGCATCTCGAATAGCCCATTATCTTGTTCTTATTTCCTCATCTTCAATCCATTATTCATCATTCCAATCTCATTTCCATACAAAAATCCCAAAATATACATAAATCCAAGAAATGTACATAACAGTATAAGACTCGAATTGTTTGTTAGGCTCGACTCGTGTATATATATATAAATTAATCAAAATAACTTATATAGTATATTACTTATCAAGTAACAATAATCAATTATATATTAATTATATATATTATAAATATCTAAGGATAAATTAAACAACAACAATAGTTTACACACACACACACACACACACACACACACACACACACACACACACACACACACATTATAAACATACAAGTAAAAAGACGTAAGTATATTCAATAATTTATATTATATGTTATAAGTATATAATATATACTTATAACACACACACACACACACATTATAAACATACAAGTAAAAATGACGTAAGTATATTCAATAATTTATATTATATGTTATAAGTATATAATATATACTTATAACACTATTACACTAAAGAACCCACCTCCTATTGTCACTGTCTCACACTGACATTTAGTGTTAACAATAAATATCTTGTAGTTAAAATATTAAGAATGTAGTCATGTAGTGTATAGTTATTTATAGTTAACTAGTGTTTGTGTGTATTAAACTTAGTTTATTTTTTATTTTTTTTGACATGTCCACATACACTTGAGGGAGGATGAGAGATTCAAACTAGTGACTTTCGTTTAATGAGGCGTGGTTTCCAGCCGATTGAACTACCCTTTGGGGATGTGTGCATTAAACTTAGTTAACTAGCTAGTTAATTGGCTTAGTTATATTTATATATAGAGTTAATTGGTTAATATAAAAAAAATGTTGGATAATTAACCATGTATATATAATTTTTTTTTAAAATTTATTATTTTTATCAAAGTCAATTTTATATATTAACCATGTATATTAAACTTTTTTTTTGCTACTATTAATTGTAAATTCTTTTGGAAGTTAATTTATTTTTTTGCTACTATTGTTGGTTGGGAAGTTAAATTATTTTACTAATGTTATTTAATTCAATAATAACATTAGTAAATTTTTTTAAAGTTAAAGATTTTTTTATTTTTAAAAATCTATAAATTTTTAATTAGCCGGGTGAGCTGAGTTTTGAGTACTCGGCTTGCCTAGCAGGCGAGCTCGAGCTCGCACAAGGAATTCTACTTGGTGAGCCGAGCCGAGCTTAAATTTTAGTACTTGTCTTAAGCTTGGCTCGAGCTCGAGCTTGTGAAAATTTTAAATGATCCGAGCTTGAACTGGCAATACTTGCCTGAGCTCGACTCGTTTATAGTTCTAGCTCCCTATCTAATTGAATGGAAACTATATAATTTATTGTTTGCTTTACTGATTAATAGTATAGAGCTGCCTGAAAAACTGATGATGACAAGGGCACAATAAGGTTGCTTTCTTAAACATCAAATCAGCTAATCCAAGACATTTTTTCCATATCTTTTTCTTATTGGATTTTACATGGATAAATGAATGTAATCTTGGGTTTATATTACTTGAAAAATAAAAGATTTGTGGAGATTTCCTCAAATACTTGCAACTTCGAAGATTAGATTTTACTCTTTGCAATCTGTTTTTACTCTCTTCACATGGCTACGTTCCATTGCCGGGAGTTGCATAATTGACCCCGTCTAAAAAAAAAGAAGCACTCCCTTGTCTGCAATTTGAAAAAGCTTATTTTCTGTATTTTCAAATTACAATTTTTTAAAAACGTAATTGCCAAATGATTTATTTTCTGTGCGATTTGATTTTAAATTGCATTTTTTGTCTACGAAATCGCAATCCCAAACGCACCCTTAGTAAATAAGCAATGTGAGATTTAGTACCTATGATCATCTCTTATAAGCTACCCACTCTTTATGTGAGTTACTTATCTTTCCAATATGGGATCAGAGTGTTAACAAATCATTTGTAACAACCTAGGAAAAAGTATTAGTTATATCTGCGTTATTACCTCAAAATGACTAGTCAATTTGAAACTTCCTTAGAATTATTTATAAAGCCTAATTTCACCTAGTATTCTAGTAAGCAATGTGAGATTTAGTACCCATGAGCATCTCTTATAAATTACTGACTTTCTATGTGGGCTATTCATCTTCCTAATATGGGATCAGGGTGTTGTATAAATGAATCAAAGATTTAAAGAGTAGGATGTTTGGTACTTTTGAAAAGTGGTTAACTAAAATAGAAAAAGTGACTCTAGCCAACTTTTAGCTAAAGAATAGCTAGTTCACTAGGAATGCTATTAGTAGTTGGTCTACATTTTTCTGCATCATGAGATGTGAAAACACATTTTGTTGCTATTTGTCCAAAACGTCAATAGTCTCAAGCCTAATTTAAACTGGGTTTCAACTGTTTGATATAGTATGTGTGTCTAATTCATGTTCCTTCAGGTTTGAAATTGTAACATGATTAAAAGGTATTGGCTTGTGCTCTATAATTCTTGTCAAAGAAATAAACCAGTTGGTGCTCTCTAATATTCATTGTAGATGTTGAAATGGAAAATCTCTTCTAATTCATGGTCACATATAATTGTTTTGTCTGATTATGTTTTTCCCTGAAATGATATACGCAGAGTTGAATTCCTAAAGCAAAGGACTTGCTTTTGTCTCCCTTGGTGTTTCATATTAATAAATCTTTGATCTCCGTTTCATTTTTATAGAAAACATAGAAAGACATTTCTTTGTCAACTTAGGTTTGTGGATTAAGCAATTACTTGACAAAGCCAGGTTAATGCATTCAGTTTGGGTGAGTCAAAGTTTTGGTTTTGCTCTGATTATATGAATGCTAGAATTCTTAGCATGAAAATGTTTTGGCCAAAGGATTATATCTTTGATAGGTTCCTGTGTTTGTGATTGATTGGTTGTAGTCGATTGTAAAAGGAAGATGGATTGAATTGAATAAAAATTCTCGACTTAGGGTAGGAGTCACTGCATACAAAATGTTCGATCAAATCCCTCAATGACTTTCCCGTAGCTCTAACCTACCTATGTATAGGAGGATCGTTTGATCCTTAATTCATCTTAAAGATAATGCTAACAACTCATCCTAACAATTGAGCGACCTTTCAAGAGCCGGTTGGTAGTTAGGCTCTTTAGTAATTCTCCAATTTCTTTGAATGACTTGGGCTCAAAGCACCCAAAACTGACCCTAATCAGGATGTTTTGCTTAGCTGTATTGCATTTTGTGATAGTTCCTATCAATCCTTTTGGTTTGTGTGCGGATGTGGTTGCTATGCATGTCAATTTTTGGCATCCAGTGATTGTTTCGAGAGGAGTGGCCAAAAGAATACTGCCAACAAGAATGCTGCATTCTATTGGTATATGCTTAAAAACAGAGCAAGTAAACCGATAAACAGGAACATGGTATTTAGAACTGAGTATGAATCACTTTTTTGTGAGATTCTGTTGTCTGAAATCAGGTCAATTAGATAATCCGAAATTACAACTAAATTTTTATATTGGTATGTATTGTTTGTATGTGGTAGTGAGACATCAGGCATGTATGTTTGTTGCAGTTGGTTATTGGAATTCCTTATAGATTCGTTGGAATTCCCTCTAGATCATTTCTAGTACCACTAATGCTTAAACTTGGTTTCGTTGGATCCACATGTATAAAACTTTCAACTGTAAAAAAATAGTTTATGGTTTTATAATAATGGGAAAAATACAATTTAGCCTCCCCAATTACCATTGATTCTTCGGATGGCACTCCAAACTACCAAAGCTTGGATTCTTGCTCTCAAAATTACTAACTGCTTGTTTTTTGGCTCCCTCCGTCAGTTTGTGCCGTTTAAGTGGATGGAAAGTGAGTCACATGTCGTGCACGTGGCTTTTTAGATGAAAAGCCCAAAAATGCCCATCTCCTTGTGTTTGAAATTCTTCCCGTTGTTTTGATTCTTGTTTTTCAACAACTTTTCTTCTCAGAACAATCGTTCCTGGCCGGTCTCCGACAACTTTTCTTCAGATGGATATCTTCAGCCGATACTCGGACTCTCATCCACTAGGGTCTGTCTCCGAGAAGGCGGAGAGTAAGTACTTCTTCGTTTGCTAGCACCTTTGCTCGCTCGGACGAAGAAGTAGTTCTCCTAGCTTCCAGCATGCCAAAGAGGTGCGCGGGCAGGAAGAAATTCAAGGAGACGAGGCACCCATTTTATCGCGGCGTTGGGAGGAGGAAAAAGAACAAGTGGGTCTTTGAAATGCGCAAACCCAATGAGAAGACGAGGATATGGCTTGGGACGTACCCGAGTGCGGAGATGGCAGCGTGGGCACACGACGTGGCGGCTTTTGGGCTTAGGGGAACCCCTGTGTGTCTCAACTTGGCCGACTCGGGGTGGAGTGTGCGCCTGCCGGCTTCGACGGACATGGGTGAGATAAGAAGGGTGTGGACTGGCCGGATGACATGGAAAGCTTAGGTGGGGTTCCTTTATGGAGCTCCTCAATCTAAACGACACCGTCAACTCTATGGTGGCTGGCTTGGCGGCCTGATCTTCACTGGTTCGGCCAACGGAAGCATCAAGGCGTGGCGAAGAAAGGGAGCGGGAAGGTCACGGGGCACTCTGTCGCCAATTGGATTGCTATGGCCGCCCAAGTTCTCCGTTCTGGCGAATAATATCTGGTGCTCCTCTTAACCTTCCATGCATGCACAAGAGCTATTCTTGGCTGTGAGACACGGTAAACTCCTAGCTGGCAGCACCGAATTATTGTACATGGCATCTCCTCTCAAGGAACTAAGACACGTTCCACTTGGGAGCCAATTTTATTTCCATGCAAAAGACATGCAACACCAAATCATTGTGATTTTTTCCAAGGAAAGGCAGCACCGACACAAGTATTTGCTAGAGAGACCGAAACTCATGGCCGAAGCCCGAGAACCTCTCTGACAAGCCTAACAAACAGAAAAGGGAATTGAGTTTATCTGGACGGCGTCGTCTCTATCGAACATATGTTCACTTGGCGCGAAGCGATTCCCGAACCCAATTCAACTTCAAACTGAGTAACAGACTCTTCATCTTCAAACCCAGTTAGAAATGGCGTTTTGTAAAGAGGAGTCTAGACTCTGAAGCTTTCACTTTTGCCGGTTTTTGACTGCCTAACGAACCCATATGGTAAGTTTCCAAACCACCCATACTTTTTAGCATTATTTACTGCTTGGCCCCCTTATGAGTGACTACATGACGATGATAAATCATAAAAGCTGGTTCCACAAAAATCAGACTAATTAATGGAAATATTATCCGTATCGGCATTTTTGGACACATCGTATTTTGGAGTTTTCGTAGTTTAGATTGATGCCTTGGAAAATTTATATTTATGCATGAATTCTGATAGTTAATCCTTTTCAGTTTGATCCGTATAGGCTTATGGTTTTGTATTGATCGGTGTTTTATTCTTCTACATGTAATGTCCAAACTTAGTCTTGTCGGAGTCGAAGTTTCTGCTTCACGCATAGCCTTCTCATCGGCCTAGCCCGTTCTTTCTGAAAATAAAATCACAAGTATTCCTATTTTTCTTCAACTTGAAGTTGTACATTGGCGGAGCATTTATAGATTCTGGGGTAGCTCCTCTATTCTAAGAAAGATCCTCACGAAAGCCAAAAATAGAGATTATACAAGGCAAGCAGCAACATATCATTGCACATAGTATGAAAGGCATGGCATATCCAATACAGCTGAATGTAAGAAACACTATACATAACCTACAAGAAAGACTGTAACTTCACCAAAGAGCATGAAAGGCATGGCATATCCAATACGCTCTGTTACACTCTGTTTTAGCTTCCCAAAACAGAGGAAAGACTGCAACTCCACCAAAGAGCTGGAAATTTTTTTTTTCAACATATTCTCATCAACACAAACAAAATGAGAAAAGAAATGACGAACTTTCATGCAGAGGAAGACATGTTCTTGTCTTTGTAACTCGGCGAGAACGGCGACAAGATCAGACTTGAGCAAGCGGGACACGTGGGGCCGGATGAACCGGTCGAGTCAGACTAGGTGGGATTGGAGCCTCTTGAGCTCTTTGGCCACGATTAGACCGACGAGTTGTCCATGTGCACGGCCGACGAGCTTCATGCTGGAGTTGGGAGGTGCCGAAATGAGGACGTCAAATGTGTTTTGAGGAGAACGAGGAGGCGAGAATTTCAAAGGGTTAGTTTCGAAATTTCAAGGTGTTGGAAAATGGGCATTTTTGGGCTTTTTTTCTATCTAAAAGAATCACCTGCTACGCACCTGACTCACTTTTCATCCACTTAAACGATACAAATTGACGGAAGGGGCAAAAAAAAAAGCAGTTGGTAATTTAAGGGATCAGAATCCAAGCTTTGGAAGTTTGGGGTGCCATTCGGAGAAATGATAGTAGTTTGGGGGGTTATATTGTATTTTTCCCTTTTATAATCTACTCAAATTTCATGTATATAACTAAGGAGGAATTGCTAGATTGTTATTATAGGCATATCATTTGAGTGTATCTGTTTGTTTTGAGGTGTGCATGGGTTAGGGTTATCTGAAGAAGGTATCACTAATCGGCACTTAGACTGCATTTATTTTGACGTAAATTGGTTTCTAAGGGAAAATGTTTTCTGTTGAAAATAGTATTGAAAATGTTTTTCATTAGTTGGTACGAAAAATATTTTCCCACAATGATTGGAAATTGATGCACCAAATTCCACCCTTCAGGACTTGAGCTGGCTGGCTCATTGAAAGGCTAACCAACCCAGGCCCAAATCGGCTCGGTAATGACACCCTTGCAGTTGTAGAAGAACTGGTAAGCTCTAGCACAGTACGCCATCGCAAGGTCTATTTGGGATAGGGGGCTGATTTTTGCACAACATGCAAAACTTGTGCGCAACCTACTCGCATTGGTGGGACCCATCCACTCAGATGGGTCCCACCCATGTGAGTGGTTGTGCACAATTATTGTGCATCAAACTTTTCCCTTTGGAATATTCCCTTCTAGAGTCGGTGACTAGACATAATGGGAAAATTACGTACGACCCAATTAGAAGACAACACCTGATAGGCCATGCGAGGAAAAGACTGCCTTCGACTGAAGCAGGGAAAGACAAAAGGGTAAGGCACAGCTTTATGAATACACAATAAGTCATCCAACCAAAAGTTTAGAGCAGTCTATTCATTTTGTAGTTTTATCTATGAGCATATGTATCAAATTCTCCATTTTGAACTTTTCATTAAATATTAGAGAAAGCTATCAAAAATTCTCATGCATTGAGCTCTCTATAATTTTCTCAAACTAATTCATGTCAGAAACTCACTCCAAATTTAACCCCCATTTTTCTTACGCCGTTCACTTTAATATCATTTCTTTTTCACTTCCTGCCCGCACGTCTTCATTGAATATTGCGATCGGTGGGAGCCATCTGAGTAGTCAATTGCACGCCAAAGAAAGTATAGGGTTGCGGCGCGGAGAACGGTGTTGTTTGGAAGCCGAACATGGAGGACGGTTGCTAAAACAAAGGACTTTGTTGTTGTTGCTGAGGCTGAGGTTGAGCTGAGAACAGGGTGGCGAAGAGCGAGGACCTGTATCCGGTGCTGAAAGACGGCGTCATTTGAGTCCTGAACGTCGGGGTCATAGACGGTGTGCCAAACACTAGGTTCGCAAGCGGAGTGTTGAATGCCGGTGTCGTAGATGGAGTACCAAATGATGGAGTCAAAGATGAAGTGCCGAACGTGGAGGGGGGAGCTTGAGCTTTGATCATTGTTGTTGTTGCTTGGAGAATAAGAGGGAAGAGAGAACTTGGAAGGTTTTGGGGGTTTCCTTAGGTAGAGTGCGCATTGAAAGGGTTGCAACTCAGGTGCTCGACCTTTTTCCTGACCGAGGACACTAGAGGGGTATTCATGACTAAGGGTGTAAATCTGGATCGGTTATAACTAGTCTGGAAATGGATCCGGGCACTAACCGACTCCGAAAAACTGGGTAACCGGGATACAGGTATTGATTTTAAAAAACCCGATTATATCCAGGTACTTGGAACCGGGTGTGTTAATTTATTAAAGAAAAAAAATACTCCCTTTTAGGGTTTTACCCCAAGGATACACGAGCTAAGGCTCATTTCTTTCTTTTGTAGAAAAAACCCAGCGCCGCTGCCTTCTTCATTTCTTCATGGCTCAGTGGCTGCAACACCGTGAAGCCTGCCTTCTTCCTCTTCTTCAGTTCTTCTTTTTCATTTCTTCTTCAGATCTTCTTCAAGACTTCAAGGTGGTTTTTTTTTTTTCCTTCAAGAGTTCAAGGCCGGTGGTTCTTTTTTCCTTTGCTCCATTGTAAACACTTTTACTATTTTGATAAACACGTACTTTCCAAAATACTACTCATGAAATCTTTAAATATTTCAAAATCTATCGGCCATGTAGTACCCTTTTTATCGTTACATTGAGATATTATAATATTTGTGGAGTATATTAACTGATCGATTGGCCATGTAGTACCCTTTTTATCGTAGTACCCTTTTTATCGTTACATTGAGATATTATAATATTTGTGGAGTATATTAACTGATCGATTGGCCATGTAGTACCCTTTTTATCGTTACATTGAGATATTATAATATTTGTGGAGTATATTAACTGATCGATTGGCCATGCAGTACCCTTTTTATCGTTACATTGAGATATTATAATATTTGTGGGGTATATTAATATTAACTGATCGATCAAGTCTTATTGGTACGGATATATATAATTGTCTGGTTCCTATTAGGAGTAATTTACACGTTCATGATTAAAGTATTATTGGATTTGGTCCTATCAAAATCTCGTCTGTCTGTAACGCACTGAAATGAAAATGCAGCAGTAATCGATCACGTCCCCGCTACATTAACCATCAATATATATAAGAAGATGGAGCTGGACCGAGATGTACAAGAGAAGCTCTGAAAGAGATCATCTATCTCGATCTGCAACAAAGATATCGATGGATCTCGTTCATAGCCAGGGAGTGACCAAGTTGTTTGAAGTTCAGTCTCATTTGTATAAACATATATTTAGCTTTATAGATTCCATGTCAGTTAACTGCGCCATTCAGCTTGGCATACCTGACATAATCCACAACCATGGCCGGCCCGTTACTCTTCCACAGTTGGTCTCCAAGCTTCATATTCACCCCAAAAAAGCTAGCTGCCTCCAAAGGCTTATGCGTTTGTTGGTTCAGTCCGGCTTCTTTGCTAAAACGAAAGTCCATCCAAATCAAGAAGACGAAGCAGAAGAAGAAGAAGAAGAAGAAGAAGCATATGCACTCACACCACCTTCTAGCCTCGTCCTCAAAGATAATGTCACCAGCTTGTCACCTTTTGCTCTAGCAATGCTTGATCCTGTTTTGGTAAGCCCCTGGCATTTCTTAGGAGATTGGCTTCTGGGGAGTCATGATGATCAGCTCACGCCCTTTGAGAAAGCGCATGGAATGGGTTTATGGAACTACTTCAACCAAAACCCAGAATACAGTTACATTTTCAACGAAGCAATGGCCAGTGATTCCCAGCTTATGAGCTTCGTCATTAAGGACTACAAGCCCATCTTTCAGGGTTTGTGTTCGTTGGTTGATGTCGGAGGGGGTACTGGGACTGTCGCAAGGATCATTTCTGAAGCTTTCCCTCACATTAAATGCACGGTGTTTGACCTTCCCCACGTCGTTGCCAACCTGCCAGAGACTACAAACTTGAAATATGTTGGTGGTGATATGTTTCGCTCTATCCCTTCTGCGGATGCCATTCTGATTAAGGTTTGCAACATATTTTTGTCGCCTCAAGATTACAGCATGCATGCATCTCCCTTATATATAAACCCAAATGCAGATGAATTTATAGCATTATATATTTTGAAGTTGTGAATATTTCAAAGGCACACACCCCTGTCTGATAGATTGTGATAACTAATATTTGGCAGTGGATTTTGCACGATTGGAGCGATGAGGAATGTGTCAAAATACTGAAGAAATGCAAAGAGGCCATTACAAGCAAAGGGAAGGAAGGAAAGGTAATCATCATAGACATGGTGATAGATGAGGAGAAGGATGAAGATGATGTTACTAAAACGAAGCTCGTCTTTGACACTGTTAAGGAATTTTCCTCCCACGCCCGAGGTGGGGCCAGATTTGCTCTCCTAGCGGGACTTCGGACAACGGAAATGATTGGTCCCCGGACAACGACCTTGGTCGCAGGAAGCCTTCAATATTTATGAAACCAGTCAAATCAAGTCAGGGAAGATATGAGACGTCTACATGGAGCCCTGTGCTTGACAGGGGCAGAAGAGACATATAGTTCATAGGGGTATAAGAAGGGAGTATAGAAATTATTAAAGGGCAATTCATTATTCTCTGAGATCTCTCTCTCTCTCTCCTCTTCTTACAAACACTGGACTGATTTGATCGTCGGAGGAGGCTCCGCCGGCCACCCCCCCGGCGGGTCTTTCCTGTTTTGCAGGTCAGGGCGCGGATGAAGGGACGTCTCTGATGATGCCACGTCACCGGCTCAAAAATATCATCAACATTTGGCGCCGTCTGTGGGAACGACGTGGTCGTTCATATAAAGACAGAAACTCAGAATGGTGACTGATGGTAAGAGACCTCCTTCATTAAGAGAGGGCGAGAGGAGCAGATCTGGATCCACATGTGATAGATCTGAACTCAAGAGCGACAGATCTGCGCTTATTAACGATGTTTCTGAAGGAACTCACCCCCAGTATGGCTTTCTGTTGACAGTCGTATCTGTGTGTGGACAAGATAAGTTCTCTGCTCTTCTCCCACGGCCTGAATTAGTTGCAACTCTGTATCTTTGCTTTAGAAAGTTTCAAATTCGAAATGATATTTTGATAACCTAGACAGAAGAAGGTAATTTCTTGGTAGTCGACCTCGGAAGGCAAAGGATGAGTGATGATTCCCATAGTTGATTAGAAAGCTTATGGAAGGTGATTGGTGATTTCACACGTGTGAAAGCAATGGCTTTTAACATTAAATGTATTTGTGAAAAGTACAAGGTTAAGAAGTGGACACGTTTCAGATTAAAAGAAGTTTGTAAGAAGCATAAGCCTTTGCTTTATTGGTTGTCGTGTAAAATCATGATTATTTGACAATATTATTGATTTTGCTTGGAAACTAATGAGGGAAAAATCTCCATGGTGTCCTTTTCTTTAAAGAGGTTGAATAAATTTTCTCTTTGGTATTGCCGGGTGACAGAAGTCCGAGGTCAAGGAGGGAATATCCATTGAAGTGAGGTCCATTTGGCCTCATTAAATGGAGCAAAGATTTAATATTCAGCTCATCGGTCCTGAATAGTTCTAAAAGGAGTTCTGGGTTTGTCAGAGGATGGTCAGGAAGGTGGGACCTCGATGACTTTGACAAAAATAGAGAACAAGAGTTTAGTGAGCTAAGGCCCACTCCTCGGACACGAAAAGGCCAAGGATGCCAAAGAGAGAAAGAGCACTGAACAGTTGTCAGAAATAGACAACTGGGACCCAGTGCATATCGTTCTGGTCACCCCTACCCTCTGTGTGCTTCCGATGTATTCCGACGGGTACTCCAGTAGAATGCATGTCCGAGGACACCTGGACTCTGCTATAACCAATTGTCCGGTGGATTGCTCGAGAGCATCAGGAATCTGAGCTCTTTACTTAGACTAGACGTCTCTCAGAACAATCTCGCCAGAAAGTTGCCGGATAGGACCGCGGCAATACCTCTCATTTCTCTTTGTCTCAACGACAACTTTTTCGAAGGCAAAGTTCCGGAGGTTTTAGCTTCGAATGCGTATCTGTGGCAGTTGAAGCTCTTCAACGGCAGCTTTTCCGGAAGATTTCCAGAAAATTTAGGCAAAAATTCGGACTCGGTGGAGTTTGATGTTTCTACCAGCTATTTCAACGGTGAGTTGCCCGATTACCTCTGCGACAGAAAGAAGCTCCAGAATCTAATTGCATTCAACAACCGCTTCTCTGAAGGCTTGCCAGAATCGCACGGTGAATATAGTAGGCTCGGAGGTTCCGTTTCTCCTGCGATTTCCCATGCTCGTGGGCTCACTGCAATCTCTATATCCGGCAATCAGTCTACCGGCAAAATCCCGGCGAGTATTTGCGAACTGCATGAACTGTTAGTGATCGATGTGAGTGAAACCAGTTTTCAGGCGAGCTTCCGACGTGGGCTCACTGCATGGACTTTTGTGAAGTGTGGGCCATGCAGAGGTGAGTTGAGTTTGAGACGCGAGACCGAATTTGATTTGAAGCACTTTGACATCGGAATGCTGAGTACGCAGAAGCCTGAACATCGATTAGCCAGGGAAAACGAATATACCTGCAGCAGGTCTGGGAAGTTGGCAACCGGTGGTGGTGACGCTATGTCCACATGGCAGAGAAGAGAAGCATGAGGCTCACGCAGGCTTATGGCTGTGGGTCCTTGTACACGCGGGGCCACCTGGTTGGACTACGAAAATCCTCGGTGTGGAGCAGAGATTTAGGGAGATACCTCAGTGTGGGTGGAAACCCAAACAGAATTTGGCAGGAGACCCGAGGAGGCCGTTCGGGATGAGTTAAGGGGCGGTCATCAAGAGGTTGTTGCTGATCGGATTCGGCCACTAACGGCCCCTGCTGATATATAAGACGCCGAGCTTCGAAGTAACTAAAGTAAGGTGCGCCAGCCCTGAGTCTAGAGTCCTAAACAACTGGGCAAAACATGGGCCATGCAGAAATAGAGGAATCATATGGAGTCGACCCGTGTCTGGAAAGCTTTGACTAGTTGAGGAAAGCTTGGACTCCTGATTTTCTCTTTTAATTTGGATAAGGAGTGAGAAAGGTAGAACCTAGCAAAAAATACGTGTCTCCTTAACAGACGGTACGGGGACAACAATTACAGGAACGGAAGCTCCCGGGAGGCTTAAAGAAGAAGGGAGGTCTTCAGACACATTCTGTAGCAGGGTAGTGACCTACCAAAGCTCAGGCTTAAAGATCCAAATGGATAGGGGGCTATGTACGCTCTCCAGAGGCCGGAAGAACTGAGATGAGTCCATTTCTCTTTTTTTTATTCCATTTTATTAAATTCTGGATATTAAATATTGATGGCAGGGATACATGAATATATATATATATAAGCTTCAGAGTGTCAGACCTGGGAAGGTCTCTCTGGCCGAAGTCTTCTCTTTCTACAGCACTTTTGCAGGAGCTTTTGTTCTTATTATGCAAACGGATGAAGGGAGCCCGCCCCCTCGAGGGGAGCCACGGGTGGACCCCTGCCTCCGGGCAGAGGGATAATGAGGAGCATAACCTCGGTAAAAAATCACATTGATGAGGAGCATAACCTCGGTAAAAAATCACAATGAAGACAATGAGGAGCATAACCTCGGTAAAAAATCACATTGATGAGGAGCATAACCTCGGTAAAAAATCACATTGATGAGGAGCATAACCTCGGTAAAAAATCACAATGAAGACAATGAGGAGCATAACCTCGGTAAAAAATCACAATGAAGACAATGAGGAGAATAACCTCGGTAAAAAATCACATTGATGAGGAGCATAACCTCGGTAAAAAATCACATTGATGAGGAGCATAACCTCGGTAAAAATCAAGAGAGGAATAAGGGCCTCGGTAAAAAACAACGAACCCGAGGAGGTGACCTCGTTAAAAACAGGGAAGAAGACGAGGATAAGGCCTTGAGAGAATCAGGACACCGAACAAGAAAATCGGCATTTGGCTTTTCGGCCTTGATTCATTTTCATAGACTCTGTGCTCCCAGGACAAATCACTCCGGCTGGCTATCCTCAGACCGGAGTGCTTTGGGGGGGTAAGAGCTTGGAGGATTGGTTAATGAATGTTTAATACATAAAATCCCGTTAACATTTCTGATGACATTTTCGATAACTTCCGGACTAGATTAAAAGAAGAGGAGTAATAACCTCGTTAAAAAATCGGGAGAGGAGTAATAACCTCGTTAAAAAATCGGGAGAGGAGTAATAACCTCGTTAAAAAATCAGAAGAGGAGTAATAACCTCGTTAAAAAATCGGGAGAGGAGTAAAAACCTCGTAAAAAGTCCAATTTTGGACAAAAGACCACCCCTCTCGGTAGAGGACAGGGGGGTGATGAGGAAAGTCCGATCTCGGACAAAGGACCTCCCCTCTTGGTAGAGGACCAAGGGGATGAGGATAAAAGTCCGATCTCGGACAAAGGACCTCCCCTCTTGGTAGAGGACCAAGGGGATGAGGATAAAAGTCCAATTTTGGACAAAAGACCACCCCTCTCGGTAGAGGACAGGGGGGTGATGAGGAAAGTCCGATCTCGGACAAAGGACCTCCCCTCTTGGTAGAGGACCAAGGGGATGAGGATAAAAGTCCGATCTCGGACAAAGGACCTCCCCTCTTGGTAGAGGACCAAGGGGATGAGGATAAAAGTCCAATTTTGGACAAAAGACCACCCCTCTCGGTAGAGGACAGGGGGTGATGAGGAAAGTCCGATCTCAGACAAAGGACCTCCCCTCTTGATAGAGGACCAAGGGGATGAGGATAAAAGTCCGATCTCGGACAAAGGACCTCCCCTCTTGGTAGAGGACCAAGGGGATGAGGATAAAAGTCCGATCTCGGACAAAGGACCTCCCCTCTTGGTAGAGGACCAAGGGGATGAGGATAAAAGTCCAATTTTGGACAAAATACCACCCCTCTCGGTAGAGGACAGGGGGGTGATGAGGAAAGTCCGATCTCGGACAAAGGACCTCCCCTCTTGGTAGAGGACCAAGGGGATGAGGATAAAAGTCCGATCTCGGACAAAGGACCTCCCCTCTTGGTAGAGGACCAAGGGGATGAGGATAAAAGTCCAATTTTGGACAAAAGACCACCCCTCTCGGTAGAGGACAGGGGGGTGATGAGGAAAGTCCGATCTCGGACAAAGGACCTCCCCTCTTGGTAGAGGACCAAGGGGATGAGGATAAAAGTCCGATCTCGGACAAAGGACCTCCCCTCTTGGTAGAGGACCAAGGGGATGAGGATAAAAGTCCAATTTTAGACAAAAGACCACCCCTCTCGGTAGAGGACAGGGGGGTGATGAGGAAAGTCCGATCTCGGACAAAGGACCTCCCCTCTTGGTAGAGGACCAAGGGGATGAGGATAAAAGTCCAATTTCGGACAAAAGACCACCCCTCTCGGTAGAGGACAGGGGGGTGATGAGGAAAGTTCGATCTCGGACAAAGGACCTCCCCTCTTGGTAGAGGACCAAGGGGATGAGGATAAAAGTCCAATTTGGGACAAAAGACCACCCCTCTCGGTAGAGGACAGGGGGGTGATGAGGAAAGTCCGGTCTCGGACAAAAGATCTCCCCTCCTGGTATAGGACCAGGGGGATGGTGAGAAAAGTCCAATTTTGGACAAAGGATCTCCCATTGGAATCATTGTCCGGGGAAGCATAATGCTAATGCTTGGCATGATGTTGTGCGGGCATAATTTTACGATTTATGAAACATCCATTTCGGTGGTAATCCGAGGGAATTATTAGAGATTAATTTGGAATTCCCCTCGTAAGGGCGTAACTTTCGTCAAAGAAGAAGATTTTATTGGATTTACTCAGAGGACACACGAACATGAAGACGAAGAGGACAGACAACCCCGAAGAAATACTATGCGTGGTAGTCATCTGATTGCAAAAAATCCTGACACTGCAAAGAGGAATTGCCTGGAAACCTTAAAGGGGTCATCCGCGTAAATTCCGAGCGTGGCTTGAACAGCCGGGCTCCCACGAGCTGTTGGGGCAAAATTTGGGTGCTGCACAGTTCCTGTAGGCTGGACAGGAACAGGTTGGTATGAAGCCAGAAGATACGCACCCTGTACGACTAAAGCCGGAGATCGCACATCCGATAGAACCGCCGCAGAGAGCCGATGCTTCACGGCGGTGAACTTCTAAACCAAAACCAACCTTAATGGATTTGTGAATGTGCTTGGTCGTGAAGACCGCACCGGGAATGCAAAACATTGTGAGAAAGTTTGAAGAGTTCAAATGGGATAAAAGGAAAAGATCTAATCTCCAGAAAGAGAATAAGAAGAGAGGAAAATCTACTCAAATGAACAATCTGGAGACCAATGGCCTTCTTGCAAAGGAAGTAACGAATAAATAGGAAGATAATGACAATCAATGCGGGCATGATTTACGAGGTGTTAGGTGAGCCTAACTAATGGTGAATTTATGATGGAAACAAATTCCTGATTACTTGTCATAAATGGCCTGGAGTCGCGTGGAACGGCAATCAAAGAAATGCTCAAGTTTCCACGGGACTAAAGGAGAGCATTATGTAAGTTAGATAAGGAATGGGCGATGAGTTAGTCGAATAACAGAGGTTTCATTAGGTAAATTCTCCGTACTTTCATACCAAAGGTAGGAGAATTGGGGGGTAAGTGTTAAGGAATTTTCCTCCCACGCCCGAGGTGGGGCCAGATTTGCTCTCCTAGCGGGACTTCGGACAACGGAAAGGATTGGTCCCCGGACAACGACCTTGGTCGCAGGAAGCCTTCAATATTTATGAAACCAGTCAAATCAAGTCAGGGAAGATATGAGACGTCTACATGGAGCCCTGTGCTTGACAGGGGCAGAAGAGACATATAGTACATAGGGGTATAAGAAGGGAGTATAGAAATTATTAAAGGGCAATTCATTATTCTCTGAGATCTCTCTCTCTCTCTCTCTCTCTCTCCTCTTCTTACAAACACTGGACTGACTTGATCGTCGGAGGAGGCTCCACCGGCCACCCCCCCGGCGGGTCTTTCCTGTTTTGTAGGTCAGGGCGCGGATGAAGGGACGTCTCTGATGATGCCACGTCACCGGCTCAAAAATATCATCAACAGACACTCTGATGATGGTTCATTCCACCGGAAAAGAAAGAGACAAGAAAGAATGGGAGAAACTATTCTTGGAGGCTGGCTTCAGCCACTACAAAATCGTGGCCTCATATGGCGTGAAATTCGTTATTGAGGTTTATCCTTAATTAAGAGATAAATATACAATTATCTCAAGCCCGATGCCTTACCCTAATTAATTTGTACCCTTTTCGATCCCTATTTGGCAAATAAATAAATAAAAAAGCTTGAAGCCTTTGAATCATGCTTGGCGATCAATGGAACTGAACTGCTATTAGTCAATTTTTTGTCAATTCAGTGTCTTCTTAAAGTTGTTTTTCTCAAGGTTGCTTCAGTGTATTTATAAAATTAGCTCCAAATTAGGGCATATTGTTTTCTTTAAGAGCCCTACATATATAAAATTGAGATATGATTTTTTCCACTCCGAGACATAATTTTTAACCACATTATCTATGTGGCAAGGTGATCTCCTCGGTAGCTTTAGATTTATTTATTTATTTTTTAAATAAAAAATAAAAATGATCACATGAACATAGGAAATCCGATCAGGAGTTGGGATTCGGCTACTGTGCGGTACTAAAAAGTACCGCACAATCTATTGTAGTTTTGGGAATGACTGGGATACAGCCGTTCAAAAAAATTGCCAAACAAGAAACGTATATGGTACAAAGAAATGTTTCCCTTACAACCCCCATCCAACTCCCACACAATCCTCCTCTCACATTGTGTGGGAGCCACATGTAGGACCTACATGCATGGGACTAAGGCTGACAATTTTGACACGATCCGACAACCTGACACGAACACGACACGAAATTAGTGGGTTTGAGTCATAAACGGGTAGACCCGTTTAACTTAGTCTGGAGGGTCGGGTGGCGGGTCACCCGTGGGTGACCCGCCAGACACGATTAACCACTTTTTTTTTTTCCTGGAAAATTTGAGAATGGTGGGCTTTATAAGTTATAAGTAATAAGTTATAGGCTTATAGCTTATTAGTAATTTAGTTATTAAAAAAAGAAAGAAAGTAATTTAGTTATTTAAATTATATTATTTTAGTAATTCTGATTGTCTGATTTTATCATTTTATGTTTTAACTTTTAAGCTTTAATCACAAAACAAATGTTCAAAAATCACAAAACAGTGAAAAGTGTCAGAAAGACAAAAGTTCAAAAAACAAATTTCAAAAGACAACTAAATGGTAAAGCTATCAAATTGAAAACCCTAACCTTTTCCACAGTTCCACGGTCTTCCACTTCCACGGTTCCACTGCCCTTCAGCAGTTCAGCCCCTTCTCTTCTTCTTTCATCTAATCATCAGTTCAGGCTGTTCAGCCCCACTCTGACTCTCTCCAAGACTCCAACAGATTTCCAAGTCCAAGCAAGTTAAGCAACGTCTCTCTCCACTGGCCGACAAAATCCATCACGGTAAGAGTCCAAAATTTGTTCAAATTTCAAAAAATTTTCAGATTTTCATCAAATCTATCACCGGCAAGTCTAAGATAAAAAATGTTACAAACCTTCTGGGGATTTTTGACGATAGAGTTGAAAAAAACCTTTTTCTGATCTGTTAGGTGTTTACTTGTGCAGAGTTTACCAAGTTGCAAATGTTAAATCAGAATGGAGTTGTATCAAAACTTTTCCTGATTTGTCTGGCACAGGTTCCTCTACATTTGTTGCTATTTTTATTATTATTATTAGTGGGTTTTTACGTGCTAATCCTCGATGTTTAATATATTCTGCTGTGACTTCAGGTAAAGCAACTTGTGCAAAATTTGGTACGGATGCAAAATATGTGGCAGTAGGATCAATGGACAGAAACCTTCATATTTTCGGTCTTCCCGGTGAGGATGGTCCATTAGAATCATAGAGCACGCAAGTGGGACTTGGTTGCTGCTGCTGTAGTGCTAGTTGTATTTATTGACTGAAGAAGTGAATGGTTAGATTCTTTAATTATATGGTGTTGGCGCTATTCTCAGATTCCTCTCCATCATTGAGCATTTCTGCATCATTGTTGTGAGGTGCAGTGTCAACTGAGCTGGAAACAATCATAATTCTAAGCACATGCCGGATCTCATCTATCTAGTAGATGTAAACTTTTTTTTGATTTGTTGGCATATCTAGTAGTTGCTTCCTATATCACAGTTAAATTGCTCTTTTGCCTTTCTTGATACTTGTGTTGGAATTTGAGGTCTTTAGACTGCATACTGCATATAGTTTTAGAGTCAGGATGAGCTAAAGTTAGTGCTAAACGGGTCGTGTCTGGTCGTGATGACCCGATATGCTAAACGGGTTTCACGGGTCGTGTTGGATGACCCGTGAAATAGCCGTGTCGTGTTGTGTCTGGATCCCCGACCCGTTAACATAAACGGGTTGTGTCTGGGTCTAGCTTAAACGGGTCGCGTGTCTTAATAGGTCGTAAACGGGTCGTGTCGGGTACTCGTTTTGCCAGCCCTACATGGGACCCACACAATGTGAGAGGGTTGTGTGAGAGTTTGGTGGGAGGGGTTGTGAATGTATCATTTCTCTATGGTACATGCCACACATGGATACAGCCGGCCTGTTTTTTTTTTGGGAAACGTACAGCCGGCCACTTTGTGGTTTTTTTGTCTTTTTGTTTTAACTCCGTGACCTCACCTCCGTTAGCCGGCTTTTTTTTTTTTTTTTTTTTGTTTTGTTTTTCATTCAGCTACCGGAAAACCAAACAAAAATTGCCAAACAAACGTCTCTCTGCTTATGCTACGCGGGAAACCAAAAGTACTGAAACGTCTCAATTTTACACCGCAATTCTGGTCATGGAAGATGAATTAAGTTTCTGACCTCTGGTTTGTTTGACCTCCAAAATCAAATGCACTCTCAAGACCAAGACCACCCTCTTGTTTAATTTGATTGAAGGCACAATCATTTTCACTGGCAAAGTCTAGCTGGGGTACTGTTTGTGCTAAAGTTGAAGAGTTGGTTGATGACATGATCACTCCCCGAAAATGGTGATCTTGGTGTTGTTGAAAGCCCGGGAATGGGAGAGGGTCTCTGAAGAGAAACTCATTCCAATTGAAGGAAGAAGATGACAGAATTTGACAGAATGAAAACTCATTCCAATGTTTTCATTCGAGATACTATCATAAACTTGCTCTGCCATATATAGGCCTTTTGATCATCGTGTCAGGATTTGGAAATGATCCTGTGAGGAGGACTGAAGAGGGTTCTACTGGTTTGGACATTGCTGTGTAGTTTATGTTTTTATTGAGAGATCCATGGCTTCTAGTACTGTTTTGGAGGCCACTAATTAATGTTTCCATAATCAAAAAGGATATGTGAGAAAAAGAAAAAGAAAAGGACAAAAAGTTTTTGTTCAACGGACGTCACGGTGTTATAAAAAAAAAAAAAAAAAAACCAAATACCAAATACCAAAAATAACTAAAAAAAGCCTGGCTCTTTGGAACAGCTTTATCATATCCTATAAAATTAGCTCCCACGAAAAGAATACTCATATCTTGTCATAATTTTCTCCAAAATTAGGGCATATTGTGATTCTTAGTGAGCCACACCCAAACATGATAATTAATAAAGACGAAAACACCAAAATATATTACACAGTAATAACCAAAATATAGTTCACAATGACTTTCGATTGTCTTGAATAGATCGAGAATATATAGGAATTTTGTGATGAGTTAATTAGAGAAGGCACAAAAGAGCTAATTTATGTCAAGTCTTTGTAAATATTATTTTTCATTGGATACTGTATATATATTTCTTGGAAACAATCCTATTTCCTTGAAAAGCAAGAAACCACCTACCGTCTTTCGCTTTGCTGTAGAATCTGAATACATGTCAGTGGATGAATAAGCCATGTGAATTAATCTGGCTACAATTAAGATTTTAATGGAAGATCTAAGGTCTTCATCATCATCCAGAGGAGCTTTTTCTCTGCCATGTAAAATAGTCTCTTTCTTTCTTTTTTTGGAGAAATTACTTTTTTCTCCCCATGAACTACCAAAAAATGCGCGATGCCCCCATGAACTACCAACTCGACCAAAAAAAAACATCCAACTACCACAGTTACATGTTTTGTCCCTTTCTGTTAGCCTAACTCGTGAAAATACTTAAATATCCTCACTCAATTTCAAAAATAACCTAAATGCCCTCAACTTAAAAAAAAAAAAAGAAAAAAAAGAAGAAGAAGAAGGAAAAAGGTACTGCCGGAGGAGGTGGCTGCCACCCCTTAGGTGGAGGAGGTGGCTGCCACCCCCTTAGGTGGAGGGGGTGGCCTGCGAGCCACCCCCAGAGGTGGGTCCGGCCACCTCTGGGGTGGCTCAAGGCCACCCCACAAACTGGGGGTTGCGCGGCCACCCCAGTTTTTCTCTAGGGTGGCCACGCGACCACCCTAGGTTTTTTTGGGGTGGGAGTGCGAGCCACCCCCAGAGGTGGATCGGCCACCTCAAGGGTGGTTCGCGGCCACCCCGGGATCTGGGGTGGCCGGACCCACCTCTGGGGGTGGCTCGCACTCCCACCCCTCCACCTAAGGGGGTGGCAGCCATTTTGGAAACATATAACTCATAAAGGCCCCATTTTGGCACCAGATTAATTATATTAGACCAGGATTGGATTTGATAACTGTAGTCCTAATTTTGTGTAAAATGAGATATGAATAAGCCAATCTAATCATAATGATGCGTTTGATGTAACTCCTAATCAACCTGATACAAATTTTTTTATTCAAAAACAAAAGATCTAGTTTATAAAAAGGGGAAAATTAAAGCCCCAAATTTCTAATTTTAACAATTAAAGGCCTTAGTTTTAACCTTAAAACAAATAAGTTTAGTTGTCAAACTTTTCGTCAATCTCTTAATTGAAAATCCGTCGGCCGTCGTTTTATCCAAGTCAAATGAATAAAAATGTCAAGTATATCTAAATTCATGCCATTATGCCACATAAGCAATTATTTTAAAAAAAAAGGAAAAGAAAAAGTGGAGATCCACCCTCCATCCCCATAAAGAGGACGGTGGGTGTTGCTCCACTCTTGTCCACCACCTTTATGGGGTGGAGATTTCAACCCCTGCCCCTCTGTGGGAGAATCTCAACTCTCACAAAGATAAGTGGGGGTGGAGTTACCCCATAGAACCATGCAGGGGTGGAGTTACTCCCACCACCTCCCTTGATAGGTTGAAGAGTAAATCTTCGTCACTTTTATAAGGGATAATTATTTTTTTCCCTATTAATTACAGGTTATTGTCAATATGCCACCAGGCCCACCACGAACTGACACCCTCACTAAAAGAGAGCATCAAACTACTATTTACATATAAAACCCCCACTTTTGTTAGTCAAATTCCTGAAAAGATTTAAATATCAAAATTTATATATAATACCCTTAAAACTTAAACAAAAAGAAACAAAAAAAAAAAAAAAAAAAAAGAAGAAGAAGAAGAAGAAAAAAGAAAGAAAGGGGGTAGCGCGCCACCCCCGAATTTTATGGGGTTGCCCTTGAGCCACGCTAGAAAAACCTGAGGGTGGCTCACAAGCCACCCCCTCCCCCTAAGGGAGTGGTTGCCGATTCCTTTTTTTGTTTTTCTTTTATATATATATATATATATATTAAGTGTAATATTCTTTTATTAAATTACTGTTTAAGGGCATTTCTGTCTTTAAATAAAATTTAACGTCTAAAAATAGAATATTCCATCCGATTTAATGAGATTCCCTAACGTAAATGAGGATTTTGGTATGTAAATGGTAGTTCAATACTCTCTTTTGGTATTGGTGTCAATTTGTAATGACATATTGACAATGTTCGATAATTAATAGGGAAAAAAGGTAATTAATCTTTTTTTTTAATTGCCTAAGTAGCGTAATGGCATGGATTTGGATACACGTGACATGTAACTATTAGTCTAAGGTGGACAAAAGCTCCAATGAGCATTTCAAGACCTCACCCATATTCTCAACTACATATTAAATTAGACAATTATGTCGTGCCTAAAGACTATTGGCCCCCAAAACCTCCACCACTATGTTCAATTACATGTTACTCAATAAATGCATCCGCGTATCTTTATATTGGGAAATGCTAGACTTTTTAAAAAAAAAAATTTAAAATTTTGTTCCCAAATAATGTGTTATAATTTCATAAAATTGTGATACATCATTTGAGAATAAAATTTAAGATGTATAACATTTCTCCTTTATATATATATACAAATTTATCAAAACGACCTCATTTTGATGTTTAATGCTTATTATTGGGTGTTTTATTCTCTTTGTTATTTTAAAGTTGAATTAATGTGGAATCAAGAAATGACTAGGCTCAAAACATATTTAAAATCATTTAAAATAAGCTCTAATAAAGGCCCAAAGAAAGTTCAAAAAATAGGCAATATGCCTAAAATGCCTTTTTTTTTTTTTTTTATTTTTTAAGAAAAGACGAGATCACATGTCCAATAGTGATCCCGGTCCAAATTTATTAGATAAAAGCCTTACTTTTGGCAGAGGAATACCATGATAACATCCAAAAATCACAGGATTTACAAAGAAACCATCCCATGAAAGACATAACACAACTTACTTTATTCTAAAGCAAGGTAAACCACATTTATCTACCCGTAAAATCCCTTTGAGTTCCTTAGGAATATTATTCGAATTATAATCATGCGTAATCCCCGCACTACCATGTTTACTGAGCCAGTCCGCAGCTTGGTTACCCTCTCTAAACACATGGTTAAACTGAGTATTCAGGCCACTGAGGAGAAGAACTATTTCCTCCCAAAAATCCTCCAAGTACCAAGCCCGACAACTACCTTTCTCGAACCAAGTCACAATCAGAGATGAGTCAAGTTCAATAACAATATTACGTAAACCCATCGCCTTACATTTTCGCAAACCAATTAGAACCCCCAATAATTCTGCTTTATTATTAGAACCAATACAAATATACTCCGAAAAAGCAACAATTAGATTACCTTTATGGTCTCTAATCAATCCCCCCGCACCTGAAATCCCCGGATTCACCAAACTACTACCATCCGTATTTAATTTGAACCAACCCAGCTCTGGCTTCTCCCAAGAAACTGCAATGAAATTACTTTTCGAAAGAGAAACTGCCGGCAAATTTAAATCTTTAAGAATTGCTTGATCACGATGATGCAAATTACCGGTATCCCTGAGCCTCAAGCCAACCCAATGAATCCAGTATTTAACCTTCTGCCACAAAACATTAAAGCAATCCTTTTGTCCCTCCATTCGAGCCGAACATCTCCATATCCATAAATTCCAAATAATGATACAGGGAATCAACCCAATCAAATTACCAACCTTTGTGGATTTTTTGGATCTACGAAAAATGCCTATTACTTAATATGCAAGGTGTTTTTAACAGGAAAGTTCCTCTCATTAGGGGTGAAACAAAGGGTATCGAAATTGAAGACGAAGATACTGAGGAACTACATGACAAAGGTTTGAAGTGTTTGGTCGGTCGATTCGGGACGGCCAAAAAGATTAACAAAGAGGCGTTCAAGTCTGTCCTCACTCGAATTTGGAGAACAACGGGCAGGGTTTTCTTTAAGGAGATTCTGGACAATCTGTGGCTATTCAAGTTTGCAGATGAGCATGATAGACGAAGGGTGCTAGATGGTAGGCCGTCGTCCTATGACTGTAATCTGCTGATTTTGAATGAAGTTGATGGGAAGATCCCACCCTCCCAGATGAAGTTCCTTCGGACGCCGATCTGGGTGCAAATTCATGATATGACCCTTGATTGTATGAACAAAAAGTGGGTCTCAAGATAGGAAGTTCTTTGGGAAAGGTGGAAGAGGTAGTTGTGGCAGAAGATGATGTTGGTTGTGGGAGATATCTACGGGTCCGTGTGGCCATAGACCTCTTTCAACCTTTAGAAAGGGAGTGTGCCTTAATCCAAAAAGGACAGACATGTTGGGTGTTGTTCAAGTATGAAAAGCTCCCATTGTTCTGTTTCAACTGCGGTAGAATACTACATGATCCAGTCGGATGCCCTGTTCGAGCCACAAAAAAGAAGAGCCATCAAGATGGAACTTTGGCCTGGGGAGCCTGGCTTCGTGCGGATGACCTCTTCCGAGGCACTAAGGTCTCTTAAAGTCTACAGAGTGGCAAACCCTCCACCAATTCGGAGGAGGAAAAACAAATTCAGGTGACAGAAACGGCCAATATGGTGGACAGAAAGAAAAAAAGGAAAGTTAGCGGATTCTGTGCAATCAAGCTCGGATGTGTCGGATGCAAATTCAAAATCGTATCACACTTTCCTTTCCAGGGAAGAGAGGGGAACGCAACCGAACGTTCTTGAAAGGGACGGTTATGGAAAGAAGGGGAGGGTGAATATTGGTGGGAAAAGGAAGACTTTGGAGAATCTGGGGCTATTTAAGGAGAAAAATGTGAAGGATACAGGCCCAAGGGAGAGCTTTGTCAAGCCTTTTTTCTTTTAGGCCCAAACAGACAAGTCTAAGACAGGTCTGGTTTGCAAGCCCAAACCTGAAGGACAACGTGGTGGGGGGAAAAGAGGGAAGAGGGACAAGCTTAGCCCACGTGGTGATCAATCTCCACGTGCACAGTCCAGATGTCCTATTAAGAACCGTTCTCCTGTTCTAGAAGAACCAGGCAGTGAAGGAAAATTAAATTCTCCCAGAAATGAAAGCGGGCATGCAACAGAGACCACTCCGATGGATCATAACAGAAAGTTTTTGTATGCATCAAGATCGGGTGGCAAGACTAAGGCATGGAAAAGGCTCGCCAGGGGGGGAGGTTTCGGCAGCAGAGAAAGGAAATGCTTTATCTTCTCTTCCACTCAAACGTGCCCTTGTGGAAGTGGATAAGGAGGAGGGGACTCAAAATCAAAGTACAAGGAAAGAAGGTACGATCGTGATTTTCTTTGTTCTTTATCATTATCGGCGGAGGCTGTGGAACAACCCCATCAATCGCCATGAGTTGCCTAAGTTGAAACTGCCGAGGGCTTGAGAACCCTTAGGCAGTTCTTGATCTTCACCAATTGGTGAAGGAGAAGAGACCCAAGCTTCTGTTTCTTATGGATACAAAGTTGCAGAATAAAAGGATGCAGAGATTGAAGTACCAATTAGGCTTTCCTGGAATGTTCACTGTGGACCCGATTGGTCGTAGTGGAGGATTAGCACTGTTTTGGCAGAACTCAGAGGAGGTGGCCATCCAGAACTTCTCGCTAAGGCATATTAACGCTACAGTGACACTCATGGGATCCAATTTTTCATGGAAGTTCACAGGTTTTTATGGCAACCCGAATCGGGCTTTACAAGATTCATCATGGAGATTACTATCCTATTTAAGTCAGCTGAGGCCTGAGGCTTGGCTATGCTTGGGAGACTTCAATGAAATAGCTGATCCAACAGAAAAAGTAGGAGGTCTGATTCGGAATGCTGCACAAATGTCCGCTTTTCGAGATACTTTATCAGAATGCCCGTTCAGTGATTTGGGGTACAAGGGCTCTCGATTTACCTAGAGTAATAAAATGGCAAATGGAGAGTTTATTAAAGAAAGATTGGATAGGGCCCTAGCAACGGTAGAATGGTGTGCTCATTTCCCCAATCCAGCGGTGGAGATCCTGGCCTCATACAGCTCCGACCACAGACCTCTTTGGCACCGCTTCAACCCACCTCAAAAGAGAAGCCCCAAACTTTTCAGATTCGAGGCCAGTTGGAGTGTTCATGATGAGTGCGTAGAAGTGATTAGAAGAGTTTGGCTTGATGAAGGGGCTGCGGGATCATCTCTGGATGTTATTCTCCAGAAGCTCAAACGTTGCCAGGAGTCGCTCTCTAGTTGTAGCTCTTCAAAATTTGGGTCTTTTGCAAGGACTCTAAAAGATTTGACTAATAAATTGGAGAGGCTACAAAATAAGGAGCATCCAGGTAATCTGGAGGCGATTAAGCGACTGCAACAAGAGATCCATCAGTTGTTGGAAATGGGGATATGTATTGGAGGTAGAGATCGAAGAGAAATTGGTACAAACTGGGTGACCGAAATACGCAGTATTTCCATGCCTGGGCATCACAGAGGAGGAAATCCAATTTCATTTCTTCGGTTAAAGATCAAGAGGGGGTGCTATGGTGAAGATATTGGGAAGGCTTTTATTCAACATTTCCAGACCCTGTTCAGCTCAGATGGTCCGACTGGGATAGATGAGGTAATTTTGTTCAAACCTTGGTGACCCCTGAGATGAATGCTGAACTGACTCGACATTACACTCCAGAAGAGATAGATGCAGCCTTGTCACAAATGCACCCGCTAAAAGCCACCGGGCCGGATGGATATGGTGTATGTTTTTACCAGTAGAATTGGGATACTATTGGAAAGGAGGTGAGGGAAGCAGCCCTGGATTTCCTGAACAAAGGTATTTTTGATTCCTCTATAAACTCTACCTATATTGCTTTAATTCCTAAGTTACAGAATCCTGTTTATGTGGGTGATTTTCGCCCAATAAGCCTATGTAACGTTTTGTATAAGATTGTGGCAAAGGTGCTAGCCAACCACTTGAAACTTGTATTGTCGGCTATTATATCCCCAAACCAAAGTGCTTTTGTTCCCGGGTGTCTCATCACTGATAATATTCTTGTAGCCTATAAAGCGTTGCACACTATGACTACAAGGATGAAAGGAAAGAAAGGGAATATGGCTGTGAAGTTGGATATGAGTAAGGCTTACGATAGGGTGGAGTGGGTCTTCCTTGAGAAGACGATGAGAAAGCTAGGATTCTCAAAGGGGTGGACCAAATTGATCATGAAATGTATCTCTTTCGTCACATATTCAATCCTAATCAATGACAAGCCTGTGGGACATATTCTGCCCTCTCGTGGACTTAGACAGGGCGATCCCCTCTCTCCATACTTATTCTTGATATGCACAGAGGGACTAAGTGCTCTGATAAGGAAGGCGGAGGGAGAAGGCAAATTATCAGGAATACCTATTGCTAATGTGGGTTTTAGGCTGAGCCATCTCTTCTGTCGGGCCAACTTTACGGAATGTGTTGTGCAAATTTTAATACTCGCAAGCGCACGAATTGTTTGCAATATAGCGTTATGCAAGTGCGAGGTCGAATCCACAGGGAATTGTGTTGCGAAAATTAATCTCTATTCAAACTAATCATATTTTAACCTAGTTCCAAATTTAGGGGTTTTGATAAAATGAAACATAAACAAAAATAATGAAAATAAAGGGGTCTAGGGTTTTGGAATCCACACTCACCAAATCACAACAACCTAATCTCATGCTCATCACACATATTTTGAGGTTCTCACATACAAATCTTAGTTATGCTCTACATTGCTTCAAAAATCATTTAAATCATTCAATGAATCCGTTCATTGCACAAATCACAAAAGATATCAGGTTTAAACCAAATCATCAAATGTATCAGTAGAATGAAACACAATGAATATCCAATGTTTTGATAGATGAAAAACCAAGCCATCAATTTAATGAAACTATTTCACATCATCACTTGTATCCGGAAATCACAAGAGATATCAAAAAATCATCTCAAAAATCGAAGTAGAACAATGAGAAATCAAAACCCATAAACTCAAATAGCATAAACAAGCATGAAACTCAGTTTCTCTTCAATGGTGAGGTTTCATCCTCAACCCTAAACGAAAATATCAGCTATCCATAACAAAAGAAAGCATAAATAAACAACAAGGATGCATTAAAATCAAAGAAACTTACAAAGATTTGAAGTTTTAAGACAAAATCAACACTAAGAACCCTAAACTACAGTGAGAACGGCGCCTAAGGCGCTCCCAAGCCGCCTCCTCGTCTAAAAATGAGAAAAGAATAGTATTTATAGAGTTAGCTAGGGTTTCTGAAATTCCAGCTTCGCAAAAATTCGATCGATCGACTTTATAATCGATCGATCTACTTTTCGATCGATATACTTTAAAGTAGATCGATCTACTTTTTCAGCACTTCAGAAAATCCAGCTTTTCTATGTATTTTTGCCTTGAAAATTGTCATTTTACTCTTATTGCCCTGCAAAAACGCAAAAATACTAAAACTAACCAAAACATCATAAAGTAACAAAGCTAAAAGTTTAACTAATGTAAATTAAGGGGTCCAAATATGCACTTTTTGGCACTCATCAAATACCCCCAAACTTACATTTTGTTAGTCCCTTAGCAAAACAAAATGAAAAAAATAAAATCAAAGCATGAAACATAAGTCCTCTTTCGTGGGAAACACGATTGCATTTAGCGTATGCAACAAGCCTTTTAAACCCCTAAGACTCCCTAGTGGACGAGTGAAGTCTCGTGAGGGTTTGCCAGAAATGATACCCGCAAACATTCAAACACTATGCTGTCAACAAGATAGAGTTTTACCCAAACCATGGTTCATACGTCATTGGCATGCTTAAAAAGACAAACCCCACCATAAACATCAACAATGGATCCAACATCAAATCACTCATTAATGGACAATAAAGATATCACATTTTCTCAAAAGTGTAGAGTGAAATCAACATGCAATTATGAGGTTTCATTTTAATCTCAGGATAAGTACCTCAAAAATCATTGGAATCCCTATCAAATGAAACAACCAAGGCAAGATATGCAAATTATTTTATTTTATTTTAGTTATCAATATTTTTTATTTTTTTTTGGTGTAGGCTATGCAATGCTCGGCTCCCTTAAGCTTTCTAGTTGACCCATGTAGCGAGTGTTGGGCCAGTGGCTCCCAAACCAAATGGTCTTAGGGGACTAGATGTAGAAACATCCCTAAGGGCTTAATTACTCAAGTCAAAAAGGCTACGAAGCCAAACTAGCCATACAATTAACCAAATTGAAATTCTCACCTTTTGACGCGAACACTCAATGCTTAGTGAGGCAAGAGGCCCGGTTACTCAGTGAAAAACTCAAAATGATCTTTTTTTTTTCTTTTATAAATATATATAAATATCTTGCAAACCAAGGTTATTTATCAATAGGTCTTCCAACAATTCTCCAAATACACAATTAAGCAAAAATTCATACCCCACAAATTACATGCTAACGTGCTCATGATAGTTCAACTCAAGTGAAATCTTACTAGCCCAAAAATAAGTCAAAAGACTCAGATTCCTAAAGACATGATGTGTTCAAAAACTTAAGCAAGCCGATGAAATGCAAACCACAGTTACAGTTTAACTCAAACTTGACAACAAATTTTTTTTTTTTTAGGAACAAAAAGACAACTAAAAATAACTAAACAAACAAATGGACAGAGTGTTTTTCCATACCCCCAAACTTGAATTACACATTGTCCGCAATGTGTAGTGTAGAAATACATTACCAGAAGTAAGGAAACATCGAGGTGTGAAAGGTCAAGGCGTCCCCCAAACTTAAACCCCAAAACACCTGTCAACAAAAACTAACAACAATATTTTCTCACAAGAAACACACATCAAAAGGTTAATTGCTGTTAGAAATAAAAGTAAAATGAAAAGAAATAAAAATAAATGAAAGAAATCAACTGTACAAAGAGGTAAAAGAAAATTTACAGCGCCTTCCCCGATCATGTGGATATCCAACCAATCCCTTCCACCATTTTTCTTTAAGAATTGATATCCCTCGGGAGGAATGATGAAGGAATGAGCTTCAATACTCATTTCCTTGTCGTTGGACGAATTTGGATTTAACGGGGGCGCTGTGTGCTCAAAGTGCTCCTCTCTTCCTTCCCCTCTGATGCTATCCACAGTTTCTTCACTCTTCACTATGGTGATGGCAGGGACATGCTCATGATCAGAATGGCTAGCATCATCCTCATCAATCATGTAGTGCCCTTGAGCCATCAACTGACTCTGAAGCTCTTCTTCCTCTATTCTGGTGACTTCAGCAACCAGATATTCAAGCTTTCCTTCTATCCTGGCAATCGCCTGAGTGTTTTCCATAGTAGCATTCTTCACGTCACTAATAGCCTGGCCTGTGAGCTCCATGAAGACCTTGAGAGTGTCTTCCAAAGTGGACTGTGAAGAAGAGGCTGGATAAACGTAGGATGAAGGATGAGAAGATTGGTTATCAAATTGTGGATAATCAGGATAGTGCAGTTCCTGAAATTGGGGAGCACAATTTCCCATGGCTTGAGCTTGCCACGAGAAATCAGGATGGTCGCTCCAGTCCGGGTTGTAAAAATTAGAATTTGAATCAAATCCCGGACTAGAGAGATTGGTGTTCATTTGCTCATAAGACAGATTGCAGAATTGTTCCCAGGAGGGACAACTACTAGCACTATGATAAGGATCAGAGCAATATGAATATGGTTCATGTGGGTAGATATTGTGAGGGTAGTTGGTTGGATCAGGTGTCCTACCACTAGGTGAAACATCTTGTGCAGAAAATCACTACAATTATGAAAATAAAAATCCATGCTTCACTTAAGATGCAAATATCCCACAACAGAAATGAACCAAGTGTTTTTTTTTTTTTTTGAAAAATTAAAATAAACTAACAAACAAAAACAAACAGTAAAATAAGGTAAAACATAAACAAAATATTTAACAAAAATGAACTAAAAACAAGCTGATTTTTTTTTTTTTTTTGGTTTTCTGCTGCTTAGAAAATTCGCACGATCGAAGTAAGGTTCGATCAATCGAGTTTCGATCGATCGAATTACTTCTAGATCGATCGACTTTATGTAGGGCGAATGTTTTCTCGATCGATCAAAAATCGATCGATCGAATTGAGACTCGATCGATCGACTTCGCGGGGCACTCAGAAAGTGCAGAAACAGAAGAAACAGAACCAGGAACACAAACAATTTTCTGTTTTTTTTTTTTTTTTTTTTTATTTTTTTTTTTATATCAGAACGTAAAACAGAAACAAAAAATCAATTACAAGAAACAAAAATCTACCTAAACTAGTAGAAAAATAAAATCAATTCAAACAAAAATCAATTTCCACAAACAAAACAATTCCCCGGCAACGGCGCCAAAAACTTCTTGTGCAAATTTTAATACTCGCAAGCGCACGAATCGTTTGCAATATAGCGTTATGCAAGTGCGAGGTCGAATCCACATGGAATTGTGTTGCGAAAATTAATCTCTATTCAAATAATCCTATTTTAACCTAGTTCCAAATTTAGGGGTTTTTGATAAAATGAAACATAAACAAAAATAATGAAAATAAAGGGGTCTAGGGTTTTGGAATCCACACTCACTAAATCACAACAACCTAATCTCATGCTCATCACACATATTTGAGGTTCTCACATACAAATCTTAGGTATGCTCTACATTGCTTCAAAAATCATTTAAATCATTCAATGAATCCGTTCATTGCACAAATCACAAAAGATATCAGGTTTAAACCAAATCATCAAATGTATCAGTAGAATGAAACACAATGAATATCCAATTTTTGATAGATGAAAAACCAAGCCATCAATTTAATGAAACTATTTCACATCATCACTTGTATCCGGAAATCACAAGAGATATCAAAAAATCATCTCAAAAATCGAAGTAGAACAATGAGAAATCAAAACCATAAACTCAAATAGCATAACAAGCATGAAACTCAGTTTCTCTTCAATGGTGAGGTTCATCATCAACCCTAAACGAAAATATCAGCTACCCATGATAAAAGAAAGCATAAATAAACAACAAGGATGCATTAAAATCAAAGAAACTTACAAAGATTTGAAGTTCTAAGACAAAATCAACACTAAGAACCCTAAACTACAGTGAGAACGGCGCCTAGGGCGCTCCCAAGCGGCCTCCTCGTCTAAAAATGAGAAAAGAATGGTATTTATAGAGTTAGCTAGGGTTTCTGAAATTCCAGCTCCGTAAAAATTCGATCGATCGACTTTATAATCGATCGATCTACTTTAAAGTAAATCGATCTACTTTTTTAGCACTTCAGAAAATCCAGCTTTCCTATGTATTTTTGCCTTGAAAATTGTCATTTTACTCTTATTGCCCTGCAAAAACGCAAAAACACTAAAACTAACCAAAACATCAGAAAGTAACAAAGCTAAAGGTTTAACTAATATAAATTAAGGGGTCCAAATATGCACTTTTTGGCACTCATCAGAATGGAACTATTTGCTGGAAGTGCTGAATTCTTATGAGCGGGCATCTGGTCAAAGGCTGAACGCTGCCAAGACCTCGATGTTTTATAGCAGGAATATTGGAATGGCGTTCAGAGAGTTGGTCAGCTCTTCTGCTGGCATACCTGCTGTTAGGGGTTTTGAAAAGTACCTGGGTCTCCCTGCTTTAGCTGGAAGATACAAAAAGAGCACCTTTGCCAATCTATTGAGTCGGGTCAGGAAGAAGTTGGGAGGGTGGAAGGAGAAATTCTTGTCTTAAGTAGGGAAGGAGTCTTACTAAAGGCAGTGGTGCAGGCCATTCCCACTTATTCAATGAGTGTATTTAAACTGCCAAAGTCCTTATGCAAGCAATTGAATTCCATCATGAGTAATTTCTGGTGGCATCATAATAGAGAGTCCATGGGAGTAACATGGATGAGTTGGAAATGGATGGGATTGGCGAAGCAGCTAGGAGGGATGGGCTTTCGGGACCTTGAGGTTTTTAACCTTGCGCTGCTTGCGAAACAAGGATGGTGAATTATACAAAACCCAGATTCCTTGGTAGCCCAGATATTGAAGGAGAAATATTTCCCTTCGGTTCCGTTCTTGAGGGCTAATTTGGGGAGCAGACCTTCTTTTGCATGGAGGAGTATTTGCCAAGCGAGAGGAGTGCTGGAAGATGGTCTTGTGTGGAGGGTGGGAGATGGAGAGAGCATAAAGGTATGGAAGGACAACTGGCTCCCTTCCTCACCAAAGTAATTGCGTGGGCCAGCTGTGGGCCACTTGAGTACAAGCCAACTAAAGGAGTTGGGCTTTGCAATTGCATGGGCTCGTGCTTGGGATGCTGTGTGGGCCAGCAACAATGGGATTTTTAATTCATTTGGATAGCTTAATTGTTTGCTTTCTTTTTTCTTTTGTAATTTTTATTTTTACAAAAAACCGCATCTCTTGGGCGAGGTGCTTTAAGGAGTGGGGAATGTTATGGTATAATATAGGGGTTAATAGGAAAATTAGTAAGGAATATTATATAGGGTTAAATAGGAAAATTAGTAAGGAATATTATATAGGGGTAAATAGGAGAATTAGCTAGGGAGAATTAGTTAGGATATTGCTTCTAGAATATGCTTTTAGAGTTTATAAAAGGAAACCAAGTCTGTACAGAAATGCATGAAATGAATATTACAGAAATTGATTCCCTTAGGAGAATTGCTGTTCTCAAATTAGCTTGGAGACTTGGGCATCTCGAATAGCCCATTATCTTGTTCTTATTTCCTCATCTTCAATCCATTATTCATCATTCCAATCTCATTTTCATACAAAAATCCCAAAATATACATAAATCCAAGAAAGGTACATAACAGTATAAGACTCGAATCGTTTGTTAGGCTTGACTCATGTATATATATCTATATTAATCAAAATAGCTTATATGGTATATTACTTATCAAGTAACAATAATCAATTATATATTAATTATATATATTATAAATATCTAAGGATAAATTAAATAACAATTGTTTATATATATATAGACACACACACACACACACACACACACACACACATTATAAACATACAAGTAAAAATGACGTAAGTATATTCAATCATTTATATTATATGTTATAAGTATATAATATATACTTATAACACTATTATACTAAAGAACCCACCTGCTGTTGTCACTGTCTCACACTGACATTAGTGTTAACACTAAATATCTTGTAGTTAAAATATTAAGAATATAGTCATGTAGTGTATAGTTATTTATAGTTAACTAGTGTTTTGTGTGTATTAAACTTAGTTTTTCTTTTTTTTCTTTTTTTTCTTTTTTGACATGTCCCCACAAGAAGAAGGAGGAGGGATTCGAACAAGTGACCTTCGTTTCATGAGGCGTAGTTCTCAGCCGATTGAACTACCCCTTGGGGACGTGTGCATTAAACTTAGTTAACTAGCTAGTTAATTGGCTTAGTTATATTTATATATAGAGTTAATTGGTTAATATAAAAAAAATGTTGGATAATTAACCATGTATATATAATAATTTTTAAAAAAAATTTTATTATTTTTATCAAAGTCAATTTTATATATTAACCATGTATATTAAACTTTTTTTTTTGCTACTATTAATAGTAAATTCTTTTGGAAGTTAATTTATTTTTTTGCTACTATTGTTGGTTGGGAAGTTAAATTATTTTACTAATGTTATTTAATTCAATAATAAAATTAGTAATTTTTTTATTTTTTAAGTTAAATATATATATTTTTTTTAAAAAAAGAAATCTATAAATTTTTAATTAGCCGGGTGAGCTGAGTTTTGAGTACTCGGCTTGCCTAGCAGGCGAGCTCGAGCTCGCACAAGGAATTCTACTTGGTGAGCCGAGCCGAGCTTAAATTTTAGTACTTGTCTTAAGCTTGGCTCGAGCTCGAGCTCGTGAAAATTTTAAATGATCCGAGCTTGAACTGGCAATACTTGCCTGAGCTCGACTCGTTTACAGTCCTAACTCCCTATCTAATTGAATGGAAACTATATAATTTATTGTTTGCTTTACTGATTAATAGTATAGAGCTGCCTGGAAAACTGATTATGACAAGGGCACAATAAGGATGCTTTCTTAAATATCAAATCAGTTAATCCAAGACATTTTTTCCATATCTTTTTCTTACTGGATTTTACATGGATAAATGAATGTAATCTTGGGTTTATATTACTTGAAAAATAAAAGATTTGTGGAGATTTCCTCAAATACTTGCAACTTCGAAGATTAGATTTTACTCTTCGCAATCTGTTTTTACTCTCTTCACATGGCTACGTTCCATTGCCGGGAGTTGTATAATTGACCCTGTCTAAAAAAAAAAAGCACTCCCTTGTTTGCAATTTGAAAAAGCTTATTTTCTGTACTTTCAAATTGCAATTTTTTAAAAACGCAATTGCCAAACGATTTATTTTCTGTGCGATTTGATTTTAAATTGCATTTTTTGTCTACGAAATCGCAATCCCAAACGCACTCTTAGTAAATAAGCAATGTGAGATTTAATACCTATGAGCATCTCTTATAAGCTACCCACTTTTTATGTGAGTTACTTATCTTTCCAATATGGGATCAGAGTGTTCACAAATCATTTGTAACAACCTTGGAAAAAGTATTAGTTGTATCTGCGTTATTACCTCAAAATAACTAGTCAATTTGAAACTTCCTTAGAATTATTTATAAAGCCTAATTTCACCTAGTATTCTAGTAAGCAATATGAGATTTAGTACCCATGAACATCTCTTATAAACTACTCACTTTCTATGTGGGCTATTCATCTTCCCAATATGGGACTGGGGTGTTGTATAAATGAATCAAAGATTTAAAGAGTTCGATGTTTGGTACTTTTGAAAAGTGGCTAACTAAAACAGAAAAAGTGATTTTTCTAGCCAACTTTTAGCTAAAGAATAGCTAGTTCACTAGGAATGCTATTAGTAGTTGGTCTACATTTTTCTGCACCATGAGATGTGAAAACACATTTTGTTGCTATTTGTCCAAAACGTCAATAGTCTCGAGCCTAATTTAAACTGGGTTTCAACTATTTGATATAGTATGTGTGTCTAGTTCTTGTTCCTTCAGGTTTGAAATTGTAACATGATTAAAAGGTATTGGCTTGTGCTATATAATTCTTGTCAAAGAAATAAACCAGTTGGTGTTCTCTAATATTCATTGTAGATGTTGAAATGGAAAATCTCTTCTAATTCATGGTCACATATAATTTTTTTTGTCTGATTATGTTTTTCCCTGAAATGATATTCGCAGAGTTGAATTCCTGAAGCAAAGGACTTGCTTTTGTCTCCCTTGGTGTTTCACATTAAGAAATCTTTGATCTCCGTTTCATTTTTATAGTGAACAGAGAAAAACATTTCTTTGTCAACTTAGGTTTCTGGATTAAGCAAGTACTTGACAAAGCCAGGTATTAAGCATTCAGTTTGGGCGAGTAAAAGTTTTGGTTTTGCCGTGTTTGATTATATGAATGCTAGAATTCTTAGCATGAAAATGTTTTGGCCAAATGATTATATCTTTGATAGGTTCCTGTGTTTGTGATTGATTGGTCGTAGTTGATTGTAAAAGGAAGATGGATTGAATTGAATAAAAATTCTCTGACTTAGGGTAGGAGTCACTGCATACAAAATGTTTGATCAAATCCCTCAATGACTTTCCCGTAGCTCTAACCTACCTATGAATAGGAGGATTGTCTGATCCTTAATTCATCTTAAAGATAATGCTAACAACTCGTCCTAACAATTGGGCGACCTTTCAAGAGCCCGTTGGTAGTTAGGCTCTTTAGTAATTCCCCAATTTCTTTGAATGACTTGGGCTGATAGTCATTTATCAAAATAGACATACTAAAACTAAGGTAAAACGCAAAACAGATCCTCTTTATCACGTACCCTTAGCAAAGCACCCAAAACTGACCCTTATCACGATGTTTTGCTTAGTTGTATTGCATTTTTTGATAGTTCCTATCAACCCAAAACTAACCCTTATCACGATGTTTTGCTTAGCTGTATTACATTTTTTAATAGTTCCTATCAATCCTTTTGGTTTGTGTGTGGATGTGGTTGCTATGCATGTCAATTTTTGGCATCTAGTGATTGTTTCGAGAGGAGTGGCCAAAAGAATGCTGCCGACAAGAATGCTGCATTCTATTGGTATATGCTTAAAAACAGAGCAAGTAAACTGATAAACAGGAACATGGTATTTAGAACTGAGTATGAATCACTTTTTTGTGAGATTCAGTTGTCTGAAATTAGGTCAATTAGATAATCAGAAATTACTACTAAATTTTTATATTGGTATGTATTATTTGTATGTGGTAGTGAGACATCAAGCATGTATGTTTGTTGCAGTTGGTTATTGGAATTCCCTCTAGATCATTTCTAGTATCATTGATGCTTAAACTTGGTTACGTTGGATCCACATGTATACAACTTTCAACCCTAAAAAAATAGTTTATGGTTTTATAATCTACTCAAATTTTATGTATATAACTAAGGAGGAATTGCTAGATTGTTTTTATAGGCATATCATTTGAGTGTATCTGTTTGTTTTGAGGTGTGCATTGGTTAGGGTTATCTGAAGAGGGTATCACTAATCAGCATTAAGACTGCATTTATTTTGACGTAAAAGGGTTTCTAAGGGAAAATGTTTTCGGTTGAGAATATTTTTGGGGAATATCACTAATTTTCCATTGTTTGATTGAGACCTTGAAAATAGTATTGAAAATGTTTTTCATTGTTTAGTTGGTATGGAAAATATTTTCCCACAATGATTGGAAACTGATGCACCAAAGTCCACCCTTCAAGACTTGGACTGGTTGGCTGATTGAAAGGCTAACCAACCAAGGCTCAAATTAGCTAAAATAATTTACTTTTACTATTTTAATAACGACTTTCCAAAACACTAATCATCAATTTTTTTGAATATTTATCTACTTAAAAAAAATTTAATTTTTTATTGATCACAACCCACATTTTTCCAACATCTAATCACAGTCTCAAACACATGCCCATCAATCAATAACACTAGAATCAAAAAATTTCACATACGCCAAACATCGAAACGATCTCAAAATCACAAATCTCATTTTTCCAGCATCCGGACACAGTTTCAAGTAATTGCTCATAGAAAATTGAAACGGTACATTCTTTAGTTACAAGTTTGGTTTTGGTCTTTGGATTCTTGCTCCTGCTTCTGTTCAAGACCTCAATAATTTGAGATTTTTCTTCGGATTCTAGCTTCTGCTTTGGAAAGTGAAAGCATGGAAAAGGAAATTGTGAGCCAAATTTAGAGTTGGAATTGATAAGAGCCAATTTGGAGAAATGATAGAGAGTGTGATAAATACTATTACCAATAATAATAAAAAATCCACAGTTATTATTATTATTATTATTATTTTTTAACAAAAAAAACCACAAAAATTGGGAGGGGGTGAGAGGAAAGTTGTTGGGAGACTGTGATGTGGAGGACAAGGGCAATTGTGAGGGTGGGGGAAGTATAAAAGGTTATGATAGGCAAGGCCGTAAGGGAATAGTGGGACAAGGGCAATTGTGTGGGTTGGGGAGTGTAAAAGGGTATGATGGGTAAGGCCGTAAGGGAATGGTGGGACAAGGGCAATTGTGTGGGTTGGGGAGTGTAAAAGGTTATGATGGGTAAGGCCGGAAGGGAATGCTGGGAAGTGGGCAATTGTGAGGGTGTGGGAAGTGTAAAAGGTTATGATGGGTAAGGCCGTAAAGGGATGCTGGGATAAGGGCAATTGTGAGGGTGGGGGAAGTGTAAAAGGGAGTAATGCTACATATCATCTTTTTGTCTTTTTTTGTTTCTTCAAAATTGACGTGACTCTTAAAATCACTATTGAATCAAAATTCAATAGTAGTCTATTATAAATTCAGTGGTGATTTTAAGAGTCACATCAATTTTTAGGAAAACAAACAGAAGAAGGTTGTACTTCGGTAGCGGGGGGTTGGATTCCTCAATGGTGATGAGGGTTAGTGTAGAGTGAGTTGTTTCAAACAAACATGATATAGGGGAAGACGGGCGAGAGGTGGAGTGGGTGGCAGCTAGATTAAATATTACATTACTAATTCTTCATGACATATTAGACTAATTCATTTCTCTGTCAACTTATCAAGGACATTTCATGTAACTGACCACTATGGCAAGGAACAAGTGAAGCGATGGCACACAAAATCAAGTGCTATGGTTTTATGCAATACTCTTTTATCTAATGGAATTATTGGAAGAGTAATGTTGGAAAACTTTACTTATAAACCTTGATTTTTTTTTTATTACTTTTACAATTAAGTTATTTAAACTTTTTAAAAAGCATCAATTTATGGTATTCATCTTTCAATATTTTTCAATTTAACCATTTGTTTAGAATTTTTTGTTAAATTCTATCAAAAATTTTGAAATACCATTTATTTTTAAAGTAAAAAAAATGCTCGAATTTAGGTGTTGATAAGAATTTAATAGAATCTTTAAAAAAAATTTATAATTTTTTTTTTAAAAAAAAAAAACAAAGGTATTTTAACTCTTTTTTCATTTTTTATATCACAACTACTTTTTTTTATTATTATTATTCAAATAAAAAAAATTCACTACAAAATAATTTTTTTCTCAAGTATTTTAAACCCCTCTCTCTCTCTCTCTCTCTCTCTCTCTCTCTATATATATATATATATAAAGCTTTTTCTATTAATTGTTTTATTCCAAATAATAACTGTATATGCCTATGCTTATGCCTGCCTCATATATTATAGGTAGCTGTCATCAAGCATCAATGGCGAAAACAAATCCTCGTACCAAAAAAGAAAATTCCACAGCAACGACAAAACTTCCTTTGAGAATATCTTTTACTAGGTTACTAAGCCTGCGTTTATGGTGGCATATCTATGATTACCAGTCTTTTAGGGATAGACATGCATTGCCTGCTGCCATCAGGAACACATGGGATGCCTTTTTCGTACTTTCCTCCATGTAATCAAGAAACACGTGGGTGATTAATTAAAGTGTTAAGTCGATAATGATAGCAAAAACAAATGATTTTTTTTTATTAATATAATATTAATTGATCCAAACTTAATAGTTTGAACTTTTTTTTTATTTTTTTTATTTTTTAATCAAAGTATTTGTAACTCATTTATTAACCAAAGAGCTAGAGCAGTTTACTCTTAAAAAAAAAAAGTATAAGTATCATAAATACATGTAGGAACTGAATTTTTTCCATCTAAATCTTATTTATGACTTGTTTAATTATAACTTTTAAATTTATTATTATAAGGTGATGTCTCAATATATTATTATATGATTTGATATATAAAATTTTGGATGTTAAATTTCTCACTCCAAACCTATGATTAATTCAACGTGGGAAATGAGGCAATCCCATGGTAAAAAGTATCCCTTACCTAACCTTAAATACAAGATAATGCTATAAAGAAAGGTAACTTTTACCAACTGATGTGTCCTTGCACTTTGATAAGATAGAATTTGATAAAGGTTAGGATTAAATATATTTTTACCCTATTTAAAGATTATTATTATTATTATTATTATTATTATTTTAACTCCTTGCAGTTCAATTTATATCGTAAATAATACATCATTTATGACTAAAGACATAGATGGTATTTCCAACTAAAAATTTATGGAAGTCTACGTCAACACTTTTATGAAACTGTCACGTATCCTATGCCCCATTAAAAATAAAATTTAAAAATTTAATTTAACTTTTTGAAAAAATAAAATATTTAAGCACCTAATTGTCAAATCGCATGAAAACTTATTAATTTTTCCCATTTTAATATATAACATTCTATGCTCAGCTTGCATGTTTATAAAATGTTGAAATTTAGGTAATAATTTTGATTATATACAAATATAAAATTTGGAAATCAATCAACGTGGTGGAGAAAATGATTAAATATGTAGAAAGAAAACTTTATTGATGGCAACTATAGAGGATGGGGGTACTATTGATGGGAAAAGGGAAGGAAGAAAAAGTTAGTGGAATTCTTACCCACTTGGTTTTTTTTTTTTTTTTGGTGGTATTTCTTTTTTCTTTTTACAACTTAAAAAAAGAATCCCTGACCTCTACAAATTCCACACTCACAATGGATTGAATTCCAAATATTCATATTGAATGAAAAAAGTAGTCCCACTAGCTAGCTAGGTTGCAAGATTTAAGATGAATTAATAGTACAAATTAGGTAGAAACAAACCCTAACAAATCTAACAATTAAAGATTTAAATTAACTTAATTATCGTTCGGGTTTGATTTTATATTGCCCGTATCGTTGTGAATAATCTTCTAGAATTCTTAGAATTTCTAAAAAATACATAATGCATAATCAAAAAGATACTAAAAGCATCATAACATATAATAAAAAAGATAACATAAAGTATTTCGGTCATAAACCTCTCACCAAATTTAGATGTCCAAAATAATACATATCAAGTCTAATTGTAAGGACAAATACAATGACTGACCGTAAAACAAACAGACTTCGCCATATTCTACAAACTAACCAAATGCAGAACAAAAAATAATTTATAAGTAAAAAGATAATGCGTAAGTCTACAACTTAGTGAGTTGAACACATGTGAAACATGTCAACTTACAGTGAACTAAGTTTTTATAAAAGCATGATAATTCACACATGACATCATGTACGTAATAGAGTTTTTAATTTCTTTGGGGGTAAGTAGGATAGAAAATTATGTTGATACATTATAAAATAACATATAAATAGCACATTTATCTCAAATCATAACTATTTCTTATATGATTTATTCATACCCACTCTTTAATTATGATGAGGTTAGATATTATTATATTTGTGGGGTATATTAATATTAACTGATCGATCAAGTCTTATTGGTACGGATATATATAATTGTCTAGTTCCTATTAGGAGTAATTTACACGTTCATGATTAAAGTATTATTGGATTTGGTCCTATCAAAATCTCGTCTGTCTGTAACGCACTGGAATGAAAGTGCAGCAGTAATCGACCACGTCCCCGCTACATTAATTAACCATCAATATATATATAAGAAGATGGAGCTGGACCGAGATGTACAAGAGAAGCTCTGAAAGAGATCGATCATCTCTGCAACAAAGATGTCGATGGATCTCGTTCATAGCCAGGGAGTGACCGAGTTGTTTGAAGTTCAGTCTCATTTGTATAAACAAATATTTAGCTATATAGATTCCATGTCAGTTAACTGCGCCATTCAGCTTGGCATACCTGACATAATCCACAACCATGGCCGACCCGTTACTCTTCCACAGTTGGTCTCCAAGCTTCATATTCACCCCAAAAAAGCTAGCTACGTCCAAAGGCTTATGCGTTTGTTGGTTCAGTCCGGCTTCTTCGCTAAAACAAAAGTCCATCAAAATCAAGAAGACGAAGCAGCAGCAGAAGAAGAAGCATATGCTCTCACACCTTCTTCTAGCCTCGTCCTCAAAGATAATGTCACCAGCTTGTCACCTTTTGCTCTAGCAATGCTTGATCCTGTTATGGTAAGCCCCTGGCATTTCTTGGGAGATTGGCTTCTGGGGAGTCATGATGATCAGCTCACGCCCTTTGAGAAAGCGCATGGGATTGGTGTATGGAACTACTTCAACCAAAATCCAGAATACAGTTGTATTTTCAACGAAGCAATGGCCAGTGATTCCCAGCTTATGAGCTTTGTCGTTAAGGACTACAAGCCCATCTTTCAGGGTTTGTGTTCGTTGGTTGATGTCGGAGGGGGTACTGGGACTGTCGCAAGGATCATTTCTGAAGCTTTCCCTCACATTAAATGCACGGTGTTTGACCTTCCCCACGTCGTTGCCAACCTGCCGGAGACTACAAACTTGAAATATGTTGGTGGTGATATGTTTCGCTCTATCCCTTCTGCGGATGCCATTCTGATTAAGGTTTGCAACATATTTTTGTCGCTTCAAGATTACAGCATGCATACATCTCCCTTGTATACCCAAATTCAGATGAATTTATAGCATTATATATTTTGAAATTGTGAATATTTCAAACGCAGACACCCCTGTCTGATAGATTGTTATAACTAATATTTGGCAGTGGATTTTGCACGATTGGAGCGATGAGGAATGTGTCAACATACTGAAGAAATGCAAAGAGGCCATTACAAGCAAAGGGAAGGAAGGAAAGGTAATCATCATAGACGTGGTGATAGATGAGGATAAGGATGAAGATGATGTTACTAAAACGAAGCTCCTCTTTGACACTCTGATGATGGTTCTGGCCACCGGAAAAGAGAGAGACAAGAAAGAATGGGAGAAGCTCTTCTTGGAGGCTGGCTTCAGCCACTACAAAATCGTGGCCTCATATGGCATGAAATCCGTTATTGAGGTTTATCCTTAATTAAGAGATAAATATATAATTATCTCAAGCCCGATGCCTTACCCTAATTTGTACCCTTTTCCCTTTCTGGCAAAAATAAATAAAAATTAAATAAAAAAGATTGATGCCTTAGAATAATGCTTGCGAGCTTCGGAACTGATATGCTATATATTAGTCAATTTAATAGTTAGGATTTAAAATTAGTATATCCAACATAATATCAATGTTGATACGTCTTAAAGAGCGTTACGTATATGAAATTGAGTAATGTTTTTTGTACAACAAAACTGATGTGGAAATGATTTTCACTTTTTTTTTTTTTTTTTTCGTGAAAGCTAGTAAAAAAAAAGTCTGTACAATTATTGTGAAAATCATTTACATATCAACTTTATTGTACAAAGTATGTATAATTGTTGTACAAAAAACATTAATCTATAAAATTAGCTCCCACGAAAGGAATACTCCTATATTGTCATAATTTTCTCCAAATTAAGGCATATTGTGACTCTTAGTGAGCCACACCCAATCACGCGAAGATCCATTATTGGATAGAGTATAATTTCTATAGGGATCTGACATAAATTCGGTCATTTGTGCCTTTCAAACAGGTAATGACACATCATCGTGGAACACCAAATATGATAATTAATAAAGACGAAAACACTAAAATATAGTATAGAGTAATAACCGGAATATAGTACACAGTGACTTTTGATTGTCTTAAATAGAAAATAGGGATTTGACACTCACTACAAAACTTTTTTTTTTTTTTTATTTGGTCACTTTTCCTTTCAAAAAATTCATGACTTCTTTCTACTTTATATCACATCAATCATTTATTGCTACTATTCAAAAAAAAAATTCCCAGCACGGGTAAAACATAGTACAGACTATGGAGTGTCATCAACGTTTTTTCATCCCTACTTCTGGTCGTCCTTTGCGCATACCCATCTGCAAAGACTGGAATCAAAGGATATACTCGATCCTTTTTATTTACTCGCAAAATCTGTTGTCATCTCTAGAAATGTAATTTTTCATGAACATATATTTTCATATGCTATCAATCAAGACCATCTTTTTTCAAAGATGACAAGTCATTATTCCTTTGTCAATCATATAAACTTTATGAATATTAGACACTCTGTTTTTTATTCTTCTCATTCCTTGAATCTTGCTTTCAAAAATCAGCAAGATGACTCTTGGATCATAGACACAGTAGCTACCGATCACATGGTTAATATATATGTTTCATATTTTACAACCATATCTGCTGCTTCATCTAGTCATGTTAAGCTTCCAAATTAATGGGCAGTTAGCATTGGTAACACACATTGGAACTATCTGAATCTCAAATGATTTAATTCTAGTTCATGATGTCCTTTGTGTTCTATCTTTTTCATTCAATCTCATTTCCGTAAGCTAACTCATCAAAACCCTTCAATGTTGCATTATTTTCCTTGGTTCCTTTTGTTTTATGCAGAACTTGTCCAAATAGAAGACGATTGAAGTGGGAAAAGAGAGGGTGGTAATTCCCCAATTTCTTTGAATGACTTGGGCTGATAGTCATTTATCAAAATAGACATACTAAAACTAAGGTAAAATGCAAAACAGATCCTCTTTATCACGTACCCTTAGCAAAGCACCCAAAACTGACACTTATCAAGATGTTTTGCTTAGCTGTATTGCATTTTCTGATAGTTCCTATCAACCCAAAACTGACCCTTATCACAATGTTTTGCTTAGCTGTATTACATTTTCTGATAGTTCCTATCAATCCTTTTGGTTTGTGTGTGGATGTGGTTGCTATGCATGTCAATTTTTGGCATCTAGTGATTGTTTCGAGAGGAGTGGCCAAAAGAATGCTGCTGACAAGAATGCTGCATTCTATTGGTATATGCTTAAAAACAGAGCAAGTAAACTGATAAACAGGAACATGATATTTAGAACTGAGTATGAATAACTTTTTTGTGAGATTCAGTTGTCTGAAATTAGGTCAATTAGATAATCAGAAATTACTACTAAATTTTTATATTGGTATGTATTGTTTGTATGTGGTAGTGAGACATCAGGCATGTATGTTTGTTGCAGTTGGTTATTGGAATTCCCTCTAGATCATTTCTAGTATCACTGATGCTTAAACTTGGTTACGTTGGATCCACATGTATAAAACTTTCAACCCTAAAAAAATAGTTTATGGTTTTATAATCTACTCAAATTTAATGTATATAACTAAGGAGGAATTGCTAGATTGTTTTTATAGGCATATCGTTTGAGTGTATCTGTTTGTTTTGAGGTGTGTATGGGTTAGGGTTATCTGAAGAAGGTATCACTAATCAGCATTAAGACTGCATTTATTTTTACGTAAAAGGGTTTCTAAGGGAAAATGTTTTCGGTTGAGAATATTTTTGGGGAATATCACTAATTTTTCATTGTTTGATTGAGACCTTGAAAATAGTATTGAAAATGTTTTTCATTGTTTAGTTGGTACGGGAAATATTTTCCCACAATGATTGGAAACTGATGCACCAAAGTCCACCCTTCAAGACTTGGACTGGCTGGCTGATTGAAAGGCTAACCAACCAAGGCTCAAATTAGCTAAAAGAATTTACTTTTACTATTTTAATCACGACTTTCCAAAACACTAATCATCAATTTTTTTGAATATTTATCTACTTAAAAAAATAATAATTCTTTATTGATCACAACCCACATTTTTCCAGCATCTAATCACAGTCTCAAACACATGCCCATCAATCAATGACACTAGAATCAAAAATTTTCACATACGCCAAACATCGAAACGATCACAGAATCACAAATCTCATTTTTCCAGCATCCGGACACAGTTTCAAGTAATTGCTCATAGAAAATTGAAACGGTACATTCGTTAGTTACAAGTTTGGTTTTGGTCTTTGGATTCTTGCTCCTGCTTCTGTTCAAGACCTCAATAATTTGAGATTTTTCTTCGGATTCTAGCTTCTGCTTTGGAAAGTGAAAGCATGGAAAAAGAAATTGTGAGCCAAATTTAGAGTTGGAATTCATAAGAGGCAATTTGGAGAAATGATAGAGTGTGCTAAATACTATTACCAATAATAATAAAAAATCCGTAGTTAATTATTATTATTATTATTTTTTAAAAAAAAAACTACAAAAATGGGGAGGGGGTGAGAGGAAAGTTGTTGGGAGACTGTGATGTGGAGGACAAGGGCAATTGTGAGGGTGGGGAAAGTATAAAAGGTTATGATAGGCAAGGCCGTAAGGGAATAGTGGGACAAGGGCAATTGTGTGGGTTGGGGAGTGTAAAAGGGTATGATGGGTAAGGCCGTAAGGGAATGGTGGGACAAGGGCAATTGTGTGGGTTGGGGAGTGTAAAAGGTTATGATGGGTAAGGCCGGAAGGGAATGCTGGGAAGTGGGCAATTGTGAGGGTATGAGAAGTGTAAAAGGTTATGATGGGTAAGGCCGTAAAGGGATGCTGGGATAAGGGCAATTGTGAGGGTGGGGGAAGTGTAAAAGGGAGTAATGCTACATATCATCTTTTTGTCTTTTTTTGTTCCTTCAAAATTGGCGTGACTCTTAAAATCACTATTGGATCAAAATTCAATAATAATCTATTATAAATTCAGTGGTGATTTTAAGAATTACATCAATTTTTAGGAAGACAAACAGAAGAAGGTTGTACTTCGGTAGCGGGGGGGTTGGATTCCTCAATGGTGATGAGGGTTAACGTAGAGTGAGTTGTCTCAAACAAACATGGTATAGGGGAAGAAGGCCGAGAGGTGGAGGGGGTGGCAGCTAGATTAAATATTACATTACTAATTCTTCATGACATATTAGACTAATTCATTTCTCTGTCAACTTATCAAGGACATTTCATGTAACTGACCACTATGGCAAGGGACAAGTGAAGCGATGGCACACAAAATCAAGTGCTATGGTTTTATGCAATACTCTTTTATCTAATGGAATTATTGGAAGAGTAATGTTGGAAAACTTTACTTATAAACCTTGATTTTTTTTATTACTTTTACAATTAAGTTATTTAAACTTTTTAAAAAGCATCAATTTATGGTATCTATCTTTTAATATTTTTCAATTTTAACCATTTGTTTAGAATTTTTCGTTAAATTCTATCAAATTTTTTGAAATACCCTTTATTTTTTAATGGAAAAAAAAAATGCTCGAATTTATGTGTTAATAAGAATTTAATAGAATCTTTAAAAAAATTTATAATTTTTTTTTAAAAAAAAAACAAAGGTATTTTAACTCTTTTTTCATTTTTTTTATATCACATCTACTTTTTTTTTATTATTATTTAAATAACAAAATTCACTACAAAATAATTTTTTTCTCAAGTATTTTAAACCCCCCCCCCCCTCTCTCTCTCTCTCTCTCTCTCTCTATATATATATATATATAAAGCTTTTTCTATTAATTGTTTTATTCCAAATAATAACTGTATTAACCAAAGAGCTAAAGCAGTTTACTCTAAAAAAAAAAAAAGTATAGGTATCATAAATACATGTAGGAACTGAATTTTTTCCATCTAAATCTTATTTATGACTTGTTTAACTGTAGCTTTTAAATTTATTATTATAAGGTGATGTCTCAATATATTATTATATGCTTTGATATATAAAATTTTGATGTTAAATTTCTCACTCCAAACCTATGACTAATTCAACGTGGGAAATGAGGCAACCCCATGGTAAAAAGTATCCCTTACCTAACCTTAAATACAAGATAATGCTATAAAGAAAGCTAACTTTTACCAACTGATGTGTCCTTGCACTTTGATAAGATAGAATTTGATAAAAGTTAGGGTTAAATATATGAATAATAATTCAATGCCACCTAAATATACAACTTTTTACCACATTGCCTATGTGGCAAGGTGGTCTCCCACTACTTTTTGAGTTTTTTTATTTTTTAAAAATAAATTAAAGTGTGGGACTACCTTGCCACATAGACAAGGTGGTAAAAAGTTGTATATTTAGGTGGTAGTGAATCATTACTCTAAATATATTTTTTCCCTATTTAAAGATTATTATTTTTAACTCTTTCCAGTTCATTTTATATCGTAGATAATAAATGATTTATGACTAAAGACATAGATGGTACTTCCAACCAAAAATTGATGGAAGTCTACGTCAACACTTTTATGAAACTGCCACGTATCATATCCCCATTAAAAATAAAATTAAACAATTAAAAAATTTAAAAAAACCTTTTGAAAAAATAAAATATTTAAGCACCTAATTGTCAAATCGCATGAAAACTTATTAATTTTTCCCATTTTAATAACATTCTATGCTCCGCTTGCATGTTTATAAAATGTTGAAATTTAGGTAATAAATTTGATTATATAGAAATATAAAATTTGGAAATCAATCAACGTGGTGGAGAAAATGATTAAATATGTAGAAAGAAAACTTTATTGATGGCAACTAGAGAGGTTGGGAGTACTATTGATGGGAAAAGGGAAGGAAGAAAAAGTTAGTGGAATTCTTTTGGTTTTTTTTTTTTGGTGGTTTTTCTTTTTTCTTTTTACAACTTAAAGTTAATGGAAAAGTCTAGAATAATGATAGAGGTACATCACCCCTACAATAAATGTACAACACCCCTTCACATAGGGTGTTGTACATTTGGTGGACAGGAATCACTTCCCAAAAGTCTATCGCCCATGTGCACAAAAGTCTATAACGTACTCATGGGGGATATCTCCTCCATCCCCTCATTGTCTCACAATTTGCAGTGGCCTTTTGTCTTCTATATTTCACTCGTTCATGCTTTGAAACTTATCAGGAGCTAGCCAAGGCATCTGAAAAATTATGAATCAAATTCACGGCCAGGGAGCAAGTGAGTTGTTTCAAGCACAATCTCATCTGTACAAACATCTTTTCAGTTACGTGGGTTCCATGTCACTGAAATCTGCAGTTCAGTTAGGCATACCAGACATAATCCAGAGTCATGGCGAACCTATTACTCTCCATGACTTGGTCTCAGCTCTTCAGATTCACCCTACAAAAGCTGGTTTCGTTCACCGGCTCATGCGCTTACTGGCGCACTGTGGCTTCTTCGCTACCACAAGAGTTAACAAAAAACAAGAAGAAGAAGAAGCGTATGATCTCACGCCTTCATCCAGGATCCTCCTCAAAGACAGTGTCACCAGCTTGTCACCATTTGTCATGGCGATGCTTGACCCAGCTCTGGTGACTCCATGGCAATTCTTGGGAGATTGGCTTCGAGCAGGGAGTCATGAGCGCACACCCTTTGAGAAAGCGAATGGGATGGGGCTTTGGGAATATGGTAACCAAAACCCTGAATTTAATGATCTTTTCAATGAGGCGATGGCCAGTGATTCTGGAATGATGAACTTGGTTGTAAGAGACTGCGGGCCAGTTTTTGAGGGGTTGGATACGTTGATTGATGTAGGGGGTGGTACTGGAACATGCGCAAGGATTATTTCTGAGGCATTCCCTCACTTGAAATGCACAGTGTTTGATCTTCCACACGTCGTGGCTAATTCGACAGACAGTTTGAAGTTGAATTATGTTGGAGGGGATATGTTTCAGTCCATCCCTCCGGCAGATGCCATTCTACTGAAGGTATGCATGCATTATTTATTCGTCTCAAAATTTGTCTGGTTTCTTGGATTTCCTTCTATAGCTTAATTGATCTGTCATTCATGAGCAAAATACAATTTACTAATTTTCTACTTTTATCCTCATTATGCACAAATTGTAAGAGGTTTCCCAATAAGGTGTATCCATATGCCACATAATATTTAGTGGTATTTAATAAATCAGAAATTTAAGGTATTTGGCAATTTATTCCAAATAAGTGTCATAAAAAGTAATAGAGAGCAGAAAATCGAAATATATGGTGTAGAATAACAGTTATTTCTATTTTAACAGACACTTAATTCAGATCAAATAATTATCAATGATTATTTAATAATAACCATTAGATTGTAATTTTTTTAATCTCACTCGTTAGATCAGAGTTGATTTGACCTTACAGTTTACTTTAGTGATGGTTTAGTAAATCCAACCACTGGATCTACCTAAGAAGTATCATATAGTCTAGATCAAATGATTCTGACAGTCCAAAATTGAATGATCATGATCAGATCGCTCCGATTAAAGTGCTACTAGAGCCCTACAACCTATTGTCACGCACGCGTGTGTGCGTGCGTTTGGTGCCATGCGGTTTAATAAATCACAAATTTAAGTTGTTCGGTAATTTATTTCAAATAATGGGTTATTTGTAGAATCGAAATCAGAATTGAGTTTTATTATGATTTCTTATTTCTTGATGGAGGAATAAATAAGATAAAATTTTAATCGACGGTCTTTGACCTAGTCTATAATTAAAGAGTCTCCATCAATATGGGCCTTAAGGCATAATTAGGTATATATGGGTTGGAAGATACCCCTCTCTCCCCTAAGTTTATTTCAGGTTTATGTTGGCGAGGTTCTTTGATTCGTTTGAATAAACATGGTGTTTAAAGTAATTTCAAATCCTTTATGCTGTGTATTTTAGAATAACATTTATTTTGTACATTAAAACAAAATTGCTAGTCAGGTTCAAACTTCGTAAACTGCGCATGTATATGTTATTCAATACAATGAGGAAGGAGACAATCTTAGAGAATGATTATACTCGATCTGGGTTGTTCTCTTTATGGTTGGATTAGTACATTACATAATGTTTTCATTTTTCTTGATGGTGATTGTTAAATTATTAATTAAATGATTAAATTTACTTCTTCTTATAAGATTAAGCTTTTAGGATAAGTGGATATTTAACATGCATATGGTATCAGAGTTAGAAGTCTTGAATTCGAACCCTAACTCCACAATTTACCTACTATTTCAATTAAATATTCACGTGTTGAATCTCACCTATTAAAAGAGAGTTTCAACCTATATGTGAGTGAGAGTGTTAAAGTATTGATTATATGATTAAATATATCTCTTCTTATTAACTTAAGTTTTTCACCTATTAAAAAAGAGTTTGAACCCACATATGAGGGAGAGTGTTAAAGTATTAATTACATGATTAAATATATTTCTTACTATTAACTTAAGCAAGCTTTTGTGATAAGATCATTGGGACGCAGCCATTAACTCTAAGAAGGGTTGCGTTGAGCTTGGGATTGTAGCACGAAATAGTAGGGGGGAATTTATGGAGGCTCGTTGTGTTATGCAGCCTCTGAGGATTGACGCAAGGATAGTTGAAGCAATGGCTGCTTTCTGGGCGGTCAGGTTCTGCAAGAAGGTTGGCTTTTTTGAGGTGATTTTGGAAGGAGATACGATACAGGTTGTAGATGAAATTAGATCTCCCCTTCCTCATTTATCCAAATTTGGCCAATTAACATAAAGTATAGGACAAAAGCTTCATGGTCTTAGATCTGCCAATTTGTCCACGTGAAAAGGGATTGCAACAGTGTTTCATACAATTTGGCTAAGGTGGTGGTGAATCATAATGTGTCTGATTGTTGGCTAGAGGAGGCCTCGGATTGTATTGCGGATCTTATTAATAGGGAGCTTTTGTGTCTCTAGATTCCTTGTCATTAGATCATGTTTTGTTTGTTTCAATATTTCTCAATAAGAAGCTGTTTTTCCGTTTAAAAAAAAAAAAGAAAAAAAAAACTTTTGTGATAAGTGGTGATTTAACCGTTATAACGATTGGTTTGCAGTTGGTTTTACACTCAATTAGCGATGAGGATTGCGTGAAGGTACTGAAAAAATGCCGAGAATCTATTGTAAACAAAGGAAAAGGGGGAAAGGTGATCATCATAGATATAGTGATTAATGATATCAAAGATGAGCACAAAATAACCGAAGCAAAGCTCTTTTTTGACATGTTGATGATGGCTGTGGTTACTGGAAGAGAGAGATGCGAGAAGGAATGGGAAAAGCTCTTCTTGGAGGCTGGTTTCAGACACTACAAGATAACACCCATGTTTGGTTTAAGGTCCCTTATTGAGGTTTATCCTTAATTAGGATCTTATCAACAATTATGTTATTGTACTAAGTAAGATTTGTATGACTGTAGAATAATCATGTCTTGTAAGCTTGATTGCTGTATGGATGCATGACTGATGTTTTAAAAGATATATATATATATATATATGGAGAGAGAGAGAGAGAGAGAGAAATGATAGAAATCCAACACCTACCCATTTCATTTTTAAATTCACCATTGAATTTGTGGGATTTACATTGAGTCCCACAAATCAATGGTAAATTTGAAACTTTCTTGTATGGAGATGTTTAGGGGATCAGATGAATATCTAACATGTCCCATATATCTATTTTTATGGTTTGGGAATATTTTAAAATTGAATGTATTTAAAGAGACTTGGAAGAAGAGTCTTACATAAGGAAAAGAAAAGATACCCAACTCACACCAAGCTATTACTTTAAAGTAAGCAATAATTAGGTGTATGTACTTGTCTTTATACTCTTTCGCACCGGGTGCACAAGCACAAAATTTGTGTGTCTCTCTCTCCTTGTTAAAATAAAACCTCTAAGGGTGTTTTGGTTGGATTTCTTTTTGCACACTTAAAGAGGATTTCTATGTTCTATTGTATTTTGGAGAAGTGTTTGTTATAACTCAGTGCATACCAATGTCTGAATTGGTGGGAGCAAATAACTTCCTAAGAAAAACGACTTTGTAACGTACTTGATGAGCATTAAATTTTCTCTTTTACATTTATGCACTAACATAATAATGATGGGTCAGCCAGGGAATTGAAGTGCTATCAATATTGTAAATGCCTGGTGCTCAAGACTTTCTTTGGTATCAGATATATGGATTTGCGTCAAGAAAAGTGTGCTGTCATCTTCTGATGGCTATTGCACATTTGTACTTAGTTAACTAATTCTCATCAATTAGTTAACTAAACGGATTAGACAAAATATTATAGTAGATTGATGATGATAATATATATTTATTTTCTGCAATTGAAAATTAGTCGTTGGGTCACAGTTGGTCATGCTCACAGCTAATGTTCATACACATATGGTATCTACTATCTACATTCTAGAGGGCAAAATTTTCTTTAGTTCACATTGATAATTCAACTTTGTCACTCCACGTCTAAGACTTTTGTGCAAAGGCAAAAAACGTGTGAGCCTTGCCTACAACAATTTCGGATGCATATTAAGTTTTATATGACTAATTGCCAAGTCAGAGCTATGTGGTAGCTGCCATTAACTACTCTAATATGACTACTTCACCAGTCAAAGTTAAATGGTAGCAAGAAATATAGTTTAAAGACTCCATTTCTGTGAGTCTGTGAAGGAAAGAAAATTATGGGTTTCCAAAAGGAGTACCTTGATTTGGTGTTGGTCCCAAGTGGATTGCTCATCATGTTTGCTTATCATCTCTTACTCCTCTATAGATACCTTAATCGTCCTCACACCACGGTGATGGGTTTTGAGAACAATGACAAAATAGCTTGGGTGGAAAGAATTATGCAGATTGATAAAAGAGACGTTGGAGTAGCTCTGTCTGTCATATCAACAAACACATCAGCAGCAACTTTCTTGGCATCAGTCTCTTTAACGCTCTGCTCCCTCATTGGTGCTTGGATTGCAAACTCTTCCAAAGAATTTCTGCAGAGTGAATTAATCTACGGAGACACAAGGCCATCCACCATGTCTATCAAGTACATAACTCTCCTAACCTGCTTCCTCCTCGCTTTTTCATGCTTTGTTCAGTCAGCAAGGAGCTTTGTCCATGCAAACTATCTGATAAGCACCCCAGATAGCAACATACCTGTGAAAAATGTGGAAGTGGCAGTTATAAGGGGTGGTGATTTTTGGTCACTCGGTCTTAGAGCACTTTATTTTGCTCTCGATTTGCTGCTATGGTTTTTTGGGCCGATACCCATGTTTGTTTCCTCCATTGTTATGGTGATAGCCCTCCATTATCTTGACACAAACATAACTCTATTGCATCAACATAGGTCCCCAGCCCCAGGGAACAAGATGGTCAAAAGCGTGGCTGACTGAATATCCATGGCATTCCTGGCCCTTCAGCATCATGGTGTGCAATAACAAATTATATTTCTACATAAAAAGGAACCAAATTCTTGATTCATAAAGGCAAAAGTAGTGAAAGGAGAGTTTTACTACACTTTTTCCTTTTTCTTTTTTTGCAATTAAAGAAAAAATTCTCATCTTAACTTGGTTTGCTTTGAACTATATTATGTCTCTCCCTCGGTTGTTATCATGGTTTGATTGGATGGTATTTATTTAACCAACAGATGGTTCCAATGAGTGACCACCAAAACAATCCTAATACTCCAACTTTTTTGATCATTTATGGATCAACTTCAATTTGACTCTTAAGCAAGAGCATTTTAAAGCCAATGTCTATATATTTCGAAATGTGACACACATTTCCGCTCTTATACTCTTGCTTTTAAGTGTACGCTTTCTGATGTGACAATGAAAATCATCATTAAATTTTGAATGGATCACTTTTAAATTTTGAATTAAACGGTAATTTTTACTGACACGTTAAAAAATACGCACTTATGATATGTAACATTTCTCATATTTGTATATGTACACGCAATTTTCATCGGCAGTGCACTGCACGCAACATAGCTAGTATTTGGAAACATAAAGGCCCCATTTTGGCACCGGATTAATTATATTAGACCAGGATTGGATTGGATAACTGTAGTCCTAATTTTGTGTAAAATGAGATATGAATAAGCCAATCTAATCATAATGATGCGTTTGATGTAACTCCTAATCAACCGGATACAAATTTTTTTATTCAAAAACAAAAGATTTAGTTTTTAAAAAGGGGAAAATTAAAGGCCCAAATTTCTAATTTTAACAATTAAATGCCTTAGTTTTCACCTTAAAACAAATAAGTTTAGTTGTCAAACTTTTCGTCAATCTCTTAATTGAAAATCCGTCGGCCGTCGTTTTATCCATGTCAGATGAATAAAAATGTCACGTATATCCAAATTCATGTTATTATGCCACATAAGCAATTATGCTAAAAAAAAGAAGACAGAAAAAGTGGAGATCTACCCTCCATCCCCATAAAGAGGACAGTGGGTGTTGCTCCACTCCTGTCCACCACCTCTATGGGGTGGAGATTTCAACCCCCCTATGTGGGAGAATCTCCACTCTCACAAAGATAAGTGGGGGTGGAGTTAGGGTTAGCAATTTTTGACACGACCCGCGAACCCGACACGAACACGACACGGGAAAATAGGATTTGGGTTTAACATAATCGGGTTCGGGTCATAATCGGGTCAACCCGATTATGACACGATTATCACCCGGTTATATTAAAAAAAAAAAAAAAAAATCAGAATATTCAAGAAACCGAGCACTGAGCAGGCCTTTTCTTCTTTTCACTTTCACAGGTCACTCATTTCGGCATTTCCTTTTCATTTTCACTCAACACTGGCCCTCTGGAAGAGCTTTTTCTCATCTCCGGCGGTGACTCCTTTGTGTCGTCAGGCGAAACGACGCCGTCTGCGCTCAGCTCCAGCGCCTTCTTCGTGACCCGCTTGGACGAATCCTTGCTATGGGTCTTGGAAATCGGCCGCTTGGTTGCCGCCGACGATCTCTCGGCCGACGAGGCTGGCTTGGATCTGGGCTTGGCAGCGGCCTTCAAGGCCGAGTCTTCCAAGGGCTTGGATGCGATGGGCTTCACGCTCGTGCTCGGGGTGGAGGGTTTTGGAAACTAGGGTTTGTTCACAGAGAGAGAGCGTCGAGCAAGGATTGTGATTTGTGTATGGTTTAGCTATGATTTGGAAATTCGATGGAAATGGGATTGTGTTGTTCAGAGAGAGACAGAAAAAGCTCTTTCGACTGGACGATCCTTCAAGTCTTCGACCTTCATCCTTCTTTCTTCTTCTTCGGGTGATTGTCAAACCGTGTTACCCGGGTCGTGTTCGGGTAACACGGTTGACAAATGGGTCGTGTTCGGGTTCCAGAACTCAACCCGATTAATAATCGGGTCGGGTTCGTGTTGAACCCGAATATGTAATCGGGTCAGCCGGGTCGACACGAACCCGACCCGCTGACCCGAATTGCCCAGCCTAGGTGGAGTCACCCCATAGAACCATGCAGGGGTGGAGTTACTCCCACCACCTCCCTTGATAGGGTGAGGAGTAAATCTCCGTCACTTTTTTAAGGGATAATTATATTTTTCTCCCATTAATTACAAGTTATTGTCAATATGCCACCACGAATTGACACTTTCATTAAAAGAGAGCATCGAACTACCATTTACATATAAAACCCCCCTTTTCGTTAGTCAAATTCTTGAAAAAGACTCAAATATCCTAATTTAAAATCAAAATTTACATATAATACCCTTAAAAATTAAACAAAAAGAAAAGAAAAAAAAAATGAGAAGAAGAAAAAGAAGAAGAAGAAAGAAGAAAGAAAGAACAAAAAGAAAAAAGGGGGTAGCCGTTGGCCACCTTTGGGGTGACACTTGGGCTGGCCCGCGAGCGATCCTAGGTGGGTTGTAGCCACCTTTTGAGCCACCGGCCTATAGGGTGGTCGCGCGCCACCCCCAGGTCTTTCTGGGGTTGCCCTCAAGCCACACCAAAAAAAAACCTAAAGGGTGGTCGTGTGGCCACCCCAGGTTTTGGGTTGGCTCGTAGGCCACTCCCCTCCCCCTAAGGGGGTGGCTGTTGATTCCTTTTTATGTTTTTCTTTTATATATATATTAGTTGTAATATTCTTTTATTAAATTATTGTTTGAGGGCATTTTTGTCTTTAAACAAAATCTAACGTTTAAAAATAAAATATTATGTCCGATTTAATGAGATTCCCTAACGAAAATGAGGATTTTGGTATGTAAATAGTAGTTTAATACTCTCTTTTGGTAAGGGTGTCAATTCTTAATGACGTATTGACAATGATCAGTAATTAATAAGAAAAAAGGTAATTAATCTTTTTTTTTTAAATTGCCAAAGTAGCGTAATGGCATGGATTTGGATACACGTGACATGTTTCAGTTAGTCTAAGGCGGACAAAAGCTCCAATGAGCATTTCAAGACCTCACCCATAATTTCAACTACACATTAAATTAGACAATTAGGTCGTGCCTAAAGACCATTGCGCCCAAACCTCCACCACTATTTTCAATTACATGTTACTCAATAAATGCATCCGCGTATCTTTATATCGGGAAATCTTAGACTTTTCAAAAAAAAAAAAATTAAAATTTTGTTCCCAAATGATGTGTCATAATTTCATGAAATTGTGACACATCATTTGAGAATAAAATTTGAAATGCATAGTATTTCTCCTATATATATATACACAAATTTATCAAAACGACCTCGTTATGATGTTTAATGCGTATTATTGGGTGTTTATATTTTCTATGTTATTTTAAAGTTGAATTAATATGGAATCAAGAAATGAATAGGCTCAAAACATTTTTAAAATCATTTTAAAATAGGCTCTAATAAAGGCCCAAAGAAAGTCCAAAAAATAGATAATATGCCTTAAAATGTTTATTATCTAACATGCAAATAGCAATTAATAAACACATTTAATAACCGAACGAATAGCGGTTAGTAACCACGTACATGATGCGGATGCAAATACAACTGCAGTTATCCAAAAATAACAACCACAAAAGAAAGATGCAAATGCGCTAATTGGCACATCGATCCGCACTCGCAAGTAGAACCCTAAAATCCTAAAAATGAGCACTCTGAAATCGTTTTCTTAGTAGTACCCGTTTCTTAACGGTTGCTAAGTGTGTTAACCTTGCTTTTGGGGAAAAAATGATGTTGACCCACGAAATTAAAAACTCATCAAGGGTAGGTAGGTGATCAGGTCCCATTAATTAATTTAGGCATATTCATGGCGCATATGCCTAACCTTGTGAAGCCTCAGCAGTAGGCCTTGCACAATATTTAATTCACTTAGTACTAAGTTTGATAGGATTAATTCATGAAGTCAGTGATCTACTTATCTCTATTAGCTTCCCTGAGCTAACTCCGGCTGTCTCAGTTAATGTTTCCACTTCCAACCAGTTTTTGCTGTCCTACTTTGAGAAGTCAAAAGGTTGCGTTTAAACAAATCCAAAACACCATGGATCGATCCTCTTCTGGTGCGAATTTATGAACAATAAAAAGCCCACCAACTCCGCCATTGTTGTTCCCAGAAAGGAAAAATCATGGGTTTCGGAAAGGAGGAGCTTGATTTGGTGTTGGCCCCTGCTGGGTTGATGATCATGTTTGCTTACCACCTCTACCTCCTTCACAGATACCTTCGTTGCCCTGAAACCACGTTCATGGGCTACGAGAACAATGACAAGAAAGCTTGGGTCCAAAGTATTATGAAGGCAAGTATCAGTGATCCCTCTTTCTCTCATCTTTTTTGGTTGATTAATTAAGGCAAATTTGCTTACCTTCAATTAATTTTTCTTCGGAAAATACTGCAGCACAAAGACAAGGATGTTATAAGCACGGCTCTAACTGCGACCACGACCAACACAAATGCATCAATTTACTTGGCAACAATCTCTTTAACTCTCTGCTCTCTCATTGGAGCATGGATTGCAAACTCTTCCAACAACCTCTTCCAGAGCACCATCATCTTCGGCGACACGAGGCCGTCCACCATGTCCGTCAAGTACATAAGCCTCCTGACCTGCTTCCTCCTTGCTTTTTCATGCTTTGTTCAGTCAGCCAGGCACTTTGTCCATGCAAACTATCTCATAAGCCACCCAGGAACCAGCAGTCCTGTGAAAAACGTGGAGCTGGCGGTTATAAGGGGAGGTGAGCTTTGGTCGCTTGGGCTTCGAGCATTATATTTTGCTCTGAATTTGCTGCTCTGGTTTTTCGGTCCAATACCCATGTTTGCTTCCTCCATTATTATGGTGATAATCCTCTATCACCAAGACGTCAATTCTCTTCCATTGCATCAGTATGGGTCTGAGGGGAGCCATGTGATGATCAAAGGGACTGGTCTGCGGGATGTCTAAGGCATGCAGCTTCTGTTATTGAGCATCATAATGTGTAAGGTTTAGTTGTGGTCTAAAAGTGTTCTATTGTCTCAAAATGAAGCACCATTGCTATGGATTTTTTTTAACGTCAAGTTTTTAGAAGAAACCAAGCTCTTGTTGATTACTATTGCAGGTGTTTTTGTTTGAATTTGATGTTTGAAAAACTTGCTTATTCGAATTTAGAGTACATTTTCTTTTTTCTTCTTCTTTTCTCCCCACTTTGGGCAAGCACATCCAAATTGAGAGTTTTACTAATGATCAGTAACTAATGCCACAGATATGTATTATGTAAGATAGCTGAACATTTGGGATAAGTGTAAGAAATTCCCTTCAAAGCATGGCATGGATGCCACATGTATTTTACTGTAATTTAAATTAAATACAATTACATGTGTTGGGTAATTTATTCCAAATAAAGAATAACTTGTGGAATAAATAAGGTAACAATTCTGATCGAAGATCACTGACCTAAAATAAAGCAAATATATTTCATCAAGTAGTCATAGGTCAAAAGATCCTCTTGCTCCTAGATTTTGTTTCGGGTTTATGTTGCTAAGAGATTTTTTGGTTCGCTTGAGCAAACATGGTTTGAGGTAATTCTGAATCTTTTTCGTTGCGTATTTTGTCACAATAATTGTTTTGTATGCTAACAATAAAGATACCATATTATTAAGCTACCTAAATAATAAAGAATTTCAGACAGTTTCAGAAGATGAATTTTGCATCATAAATTGCCTAGAACAAGTAGGCTCCGCAGTCCTCTCTCATAGGTTGCCTAAATTTCTATACCATTCGGACAACCTAATAACAAGAATCTCAAGTTTAACCCTCATTATTTTATCGGTTTTTTAAAGCTCAAATCCGTTTCCTAATTTGAAACAGCATTAGTTTTTCCCCTCACATCTGTTTAATCAAATTGATGAGTAACTGTTTAGAGCCTGTGCACAAAAGCTTGACAGCAGCCTGAGAGCATGTGTGAATACTTTATGTACAAGCAAAGTTTAGTGTGACTTTACATTCTTTCTCAAGCAACTTAGACTACTTAGTTTGCAAACTTTGTTAAGAGTTTATTAAACTCGAATTATTTTCACCATTAAAATACAAATTCAGCATAACGTTGTTGGTAGATCACAGAATCACACAACCTGGCTCCAGTCCTCAAACTCACATGCATCATTGACTTGTAGCAATACAACTCCATTTGTGTCTTGCTTGCGTGACACTTTGGAGCTAGATTCAGAATATCCAATAAGAAATTACATTTGTTATTTTGCAGTTAATAAAGAAGAGAATTATTGCTCTTCCAATTTTTTTTATTTTTTATTTTTTTAAAATGAAAACTTCACTTAACTCCACAGAACTTCCATCAATACATTTGCAATTACCTCCTAAACTTCAAAAATTCTCAATTTCGTATATCTATTTTTGAATTTCACCCATCCGTTTGTATTTTTCATTAAATCTTATCAAAATTCCTAAAATATCATTGTTTATATATATATATATATATAATTTCAAATATTCAAGTATGGGTATTTTTGTAATTTTCGTTAAATCTTAATAAATGCTTAAATCTTACAATTTGTTTTCCTAAAAAATTAGGGGTATTTTTTGACACCCATCTGTGTGTGTGTGTGTCTATATATATATATATATATATATATATATCAAAGATTCAAGCATGGTATTTTTATAATTTCCGTTAAATCTTGATAAACGTTTGAATCTTGCAATATGTTTTCTTAAAAAATGATGGGTATTTTTGAAAAAAATTGAAAGATAAATACATTAAATGAAGATTTTTTGAAGTTTATGACGGTAATTTGAAAATCATGACAAATCAAGAGAGGTTTTTTAAAAAAAAAAAGAAAAAAAAATTATTGCACCACATCAAAGTGTAGGAGGGTAGAAAGTAAAATTAGGAAAAGAAAAAAAAAATGACGAATTCCCACATCCAGCCGTTATTATATGGTGGCGTGCACGATTCTCTCAGCTAATCAAGACAAGAACATCTTACGTGTCTTAGAGAAGTGACCAAACTCACCAAAGTATAGATATTATGAGAGCGTGTTTGGACCGTGATTTTACAAGCTAAAAATATATTTGAAAAAAGAAAAGAAAAGAGCGGCAGTTTGAAAATATAATATATAAAAAGTACACATAATCCCCTTAAATTACTACATTATTGTTAATGTACCCCACAAACTACCAATTGTGTCAATGTCCCCCTCTAAACTACTAAAAAATGTCAATGTCCCCCAAATGACAAAAATACCCTTCATAAAATTATTAAAATAAAATAAAAACTAAAAAAAATATTAAAAAAAAATAAAATAACAAAAATTTATACCAAAAAAATAAAAATAAAATTTAAAAACTGTTTTTTCTTTTTCTTTTTTTCCGTTTTTTTTTAAATAATCTTCATTTTTTTTTGTTTTTTTTTAAAAAAAAAATTGTTCTTTTTCCCTTTTTTTATTTTTTTTTTAAAAAAACCGGTTTTTCTTTTTTCTTTTTCGTTTGTTTTTAAAAAAAATTAAAAATTATTTTTATAATTTTCAGTTATTTTTTCGTTTCCTTTTTATTAAAAAAAAAAAATCGTTCTTTTTCGTTTTTTATTTAATTATTTAATTTTGTTTAAAAAATAATAATTTTTTTAGTTTTTTTTTTCATTTATTAGTTTTAGTTTTTTTTTAATTATTTTTTTTTCAATTTATAAGGACATTTTTTTATTATTCAAAAAAATTTAGGGTCATTTTTGTCTTTTTGTTGATATTAAGGGGAACATTGACATTTTTTAGTAGTTTGAGGATGGACATTGACAAAATTGATAGTTTGAGAGGTACATTGACAATTGAGTGGTAGTTTGAGGGGGATATGTGTATTTTTCCCATATATATATATATATATTCTTTCTTTCTTTCTTTCTTTCTTTCTTTTGTGAGTTATAGATATTCTTTTTTAAATCACATGCAAAGAGTTAGTAATCATGATCACTTATCTTCAAAGTTTAAGCTGATAGAAAATATGAATTTTAATAATTTAATTTACATTTTAATTGAGGTTGTGTTTTTTAAAAAGCACAATTTTAAAGGCCGAATTACAATTTTTTGAAACATTTAACTGTGTTTTTAAAATCACATTTTCATTAACAACGTATTGAAATCACTATTTTTGAAATTGCATGCATGATAAACTGATCTAAATTGTGTGGAACCAAAGTGGTACTTCTTTTTAAAGTAATTGAAGAGAAATTTCATCTTAGGAACGATGATTTTGGCCACAAGTGAGCTTTATTTTTCGTTTGTTTCAGCGTAAAATGATTTTTGAGAAATGATTTCGACATTTTTTGGTATTTGGTGAGGCGAAAATAATAGTCAACCGTAAAATGACTTCCGTTTGACAAAAAATGCTTAGTAAATTTCGAAAAATGATTTACGCTTTTTAAAAGCATAAATAATTTTCCTTAGACGGCAGACGCAGTTGACTCTTTTTTAAACAGCGCAGTCAATCTTCACGCTCCAGCAGTCAACCATCGTCGAAAATCGGCAACCATCGTCGGATTTCGACAAGCCAGATTCCGGCATTGGTCGGAATCTGACCGGTGCCAGAATCAGAAAATTTCTGCGGAATCCGACGACATCTGGCCACCATCGCTAGATCCCAACAATATTGTGCCAGATCGTAGCCAATTTTGGCCGGATCTTGTCGTTCTGGCTAGATCTAGCCATTTCAACCGAAATCCGGCACAAATGACCGAATTCTAGTGAGAACAAATGGCCGGCCACTTTAAAAATAATTTTTTTAAAATAATCACAATTTTAAAAAATATAATTATTGTTAGTCAACCTGTATAATTAAACATAATTTTTTAGTTGTTTTTGTATATTATTTTAAATTAATTTTTATGTTGCAAATAAAAATTGATTTTTATAATTTAATATAATGGAATGAAAATATAAAAAATATTTATAATTTCCCGTAAGAGCCAAACACCGAAAAACGTTTACAACGAAAAATATTTTCTTAAAAAATGACTTCCTAAAAAATATTTTACGACATAAATTATTTTACGCCGAAACAAACGGAGCATTAAATTATTGGTTAGTTTTGAGCCAAACATTAACAAAGTGAGCTGTAAATCATATTATTGAGAAGCTAGCAACTCCATTATTTACTTAAAATATGGACCCAATCACATGAATGATTGACTTGTTTCTATACAACTATATGTTTTATATTTCTTCTTGTTTGCATTACAATATAGAGTGAGATGTACAACAACTGGTCGTAATTAAGAAATAAAATCCTTTCTTCAAAAAAAAATAATAATAATAATAAAATAAAATCCTCTTATTTTCTTTGTTCTAAAAATTACAGCATGATATAATAGTAGTGGATAGAACGTGACAGATACTTTTCTTAACAAAGTGGGAATTCATATATATGATAATTGTAAAAAATAATAATAATAATTAAATTAAATTAAAAAATAAAAAATCAAAGAGAAACCTAAGTTTGTGCTGGATGAATATAAATTAGATTAATTGATGGGATTAAATTTTGGCCAATATTCGTAATGACATAAGTAAATCTCAAATGCTTTTGAAACGTATGTCAATTTGCTACAAAACAATTTATAGCTAATCTTTTTTCCAATTAAATGGGGAAAATAGTGATGATGGTGTCAATGCAGCGGCGGTGACGTCAGTAATTCTGGATGGAGCATGAAGGTAATAGTGATATTATAGAGATGGTGATATGGATGATGATAATGGCAAGAAAGTAGTATTAATAATGGTGTTGGTGGTAATTTAAAGATAATAGTGGTGGCATGGGATGGTGGTAAAGGTGGTGGAGATGACAGTAATTACAATAAGAATAAAAAATTTATTTAAATTGGATAGGAGGAATTTTTCTTAATTTTACTTCTAAAAGGGTCGTGCATTCTTTAGCAAGTAATAATATATATATATATATATATTTTTTAATAGCATTAATAATAATAAAAAAAAAAATCATATACTTCTCACCTGCTGAAGAAATACATGACACTTTTAAATATGAAAAGAAATTTCTTACAAATCGATTTGTGAGAAATTTTTTACGACTCACGTATAAGAGTGACATATTTCCTTTAAGAATATGAGAATCACATGTTTTTTTTATTAATGTTATTAAAAAAAATATATGCCTTTGACATGTCAATCTTAGATATAGTTTGTATGAAATTTTTTACAAACCGGTTGTAAGAAATTTTTGTCATTTAAGAATTGGGTTAAAAATTTACTCCAACTTCAGTTTGGAAGAAATTTCTATCCTAACAGTAAATATTAGTTGTATAAAACATGTTGGGATGTGGGTCAGCAGCCCAAAGGCCCAATTTCCACCACCAACTTCCCAAGCCAAAGGCCCATTAATGACAAGCCTTGGCCAATTCCTCAGCAAATCAGCGATCACAAGAAACAACAGATCAAGGATCGGATACTCGTCCCATCTCCCATCTCCCATCTCCCATCTCGATCGTCAAGATATTTATCCATGTCAAGTAAATATTAGTAAATGGGTCCGGTGCTGTCAAGTCACCATTTGTTGAGCCCTCAAACTCCAGGGAAAGTATATGGCATATCACTCCGAGTCAACCTCGAGTTTTAGCCATAGCCCTACACATGGAGCACAGGGATCATCCCCCACCCACACGTGGTGCCCAGTCCCATCCATGGCCACATCACGCCCCCAATCTGGGGACTTGCGAAGTAAGGGGATCAATCTCATAAAAATATCTACTAGTACATAAATGAAAGGGAGGAAAAGGTAAAAGGGATTCCAACTATTCTTACAAGAGAGCCCCTTCTATCCGGTATAGGGTTTTTACTCACCAATAACCAGTCGACACGTCAACTAAAAAAAATTAAAACCAAAAAACTGAAATGCTCCTGATGTAGTGAATCGCTTCTCTTCGTTCTTTCTTCTTCTGTTCTTTTTCTTTCCTTTCACCGGGACACGGTGAGGCAGAGGGAGAGAGTGGGTTCAAGAGGGGGGAGATCGGGAGAGTGAGATTAGGGGAGAGAGTGAAACAGAGAGAGAGAGGATCCGATCGATGGTGGGCCAGCGCCGCAGGAGCAGGTCCGGTTATGGGTCGTCGACCGGTGGCTGGAGATGCGATTTTCGGTGGCCAGAACCGACTTCCGGTGAGGCAGGGACGGTCCGGCAGTTCCTGTGGAGCAGGGTTGGCGCCGATCGGAGCTGAGAACGCCGGAGATGCGCTGACTGGGTTCGAGAGAGGGAGATTGGGAGAGTGAGATCAGGGGAGAGAGTGAAACAGAGAGAGAGATGTTGTCGGAGAGAGAAAGAGAGATGCCGAGAGAGAGAGAGAGAGAGAGAGAGAGAGAGAGAGAGAGACGAACATAGAGAGGATATCGGGGGAGAGAGTGAAACAGAAAGAGATGCTGTCGGAGAGAGAAAGAGAGATGCCGAGAGAGAGAGACGAACAAAGAGAGGATCCGATCGCCGGAGGAGCAGGAGGCGACGTCCGGTTATGGGTCGTCGACTGGTTGCCAGAGACTGACTTCCGGCAAGGCAGGGACAATCCGGCAGGAGCTTTGCAGACTGAACAGTAATTGGAGGCTTTGGAGTTGATTTGAGAAATGGTGGTTTTGCTTGTGTGTGTTTTACATATTTTCATTTGGTGTAATATGCTGATGTGTCTGTTTTCTATTAGAGGGCATAAAGGGCTTGGTTTCTGCCAAGTCCTAACTGAAGTTATTCCCTTCTTACCATGGAGTTCTTGGTGATTTCTTTATCACTCATAGTTATTCTTTTCCGGCCTGTTTCGGCAAGCCCTTTGCCTCGTTGTTCATTGCCTCCGCTATTAACACGTCACCGGTCGGAAAACTATTCCAATAAGACCTATATACAGTGTTATGAGAATGGTAAAATCAACTTTAGTAAGTAGAATTTGTATTATGACATCTCCAAAATGGTATTTTAACTTCAAATTTGGATACTTAAAAACTATGCATTTCAGAATTCTTTAGAGCTTTTAGATAACTATTTCGTTAAATGAAATAATAATAATAATAATAAATCAATATTTTAAATTATATATATATATATATATATATATATATATATATATATATATTACTGTTGTTAGCGTTAATTGGTTGGCAGATAAATAGTATGAATCGCTTTGGAATAGTTTGTCCATCTGTTCATATGGGCCTAGTGCTCAATTTTAGGCCCACGGTAAAAACACTTCATTTAGCATAAGTGGGCTGCATGGGTTGGCCGTAAACAATATTATGATTTCATTTCTTCATCTACTGGTTTCAATAATTAAATGGAGCCTTAAGTTCTTTTGTTTTGGTTTTTTTGGAATATCTTTCACATACTATGGTGTTTTGTGGTTGCGATTTTGTAAACAAAAAGTGTGATTTTAAACAAAATCGCAGAAAATGAATCGTTTAAGAATTACGATTTAAAAACGTAGAAAACAGATTTTTCAAATAGCAGGTAATGTGTGTTTTTTTTTTTAAAACGCATAATTTTAAAAGTTAATCTGTAATTTTAAAGGTTAAACTGTAATTTTGTTAAACACTTAACTACTTTTTTAAAAATCACTTTTTTAAATTGTACATTTTAAAATCACAAACTCAAACGGACCCTAATTGACTTAAGACTTGATTTAATTTCAACAAAAACTTATTCACGTAAAATAAAAATAAAAAAATCTTTGTAACAAGCCACGTTTGTTAACAGTTTTGAAAACACAAATTTTCATTAAAAAAAAAAAAAAAACAACATAAATATTTCTCAAAATCATTAACAAATAATTCAAAACACAAAACTCTTTTTAAATATCGACCCACCAAAGCAACACTTTGTAAGCTTTTATATCACACCAAGCCAACTTTTTAAACCAAAATAAATTAATTAATTAATTAAAAAAAAAAACACTTTTCAAAAGCTTTATCAAACAAAAACCCATGAACTCAATATTAATAAAATTTCCCCAAAGAAAGAAGCAAGCAATTATCCGTATTTTGCTATTTAAAAATTGTAGCATGAGAGGGAAAAGCTATTTAGCTGTTTTCATAAATGTGCTGCTCTTTTCAAAAGTACCGTTTTGGAAGATCAGAGCATTCCACTGATATTTAATTTAGCATTTAATAATCCCCAGAAAATCTTGACCACACAAAGAAAAAGGTCAAAAGAGCACCCTTGGGTAATAATACGCTACGGTCGTATTCTCCTACCCATACACACTACACTAACGCTTCTACGTCGGTAATTATAGCCTGGAGGGGTCAGTGAGTATGTATCTGACGCTTTAATTCAGTTTTGGCCGATCCTGACCGTACGATCAAGGCGATGTAACCTTAAGTAGCCGACAGCCTCTGATGAGACAAAGACCGGTCTAGTTCCTTTTGGCAAGTTTTAACCGGGTCCCACCGACCACCAGTATTGTGCCACGTGTCCAGCGCATCTTCGGGATAAGAGTACCTCACAAGGAAAGGGGAGAGAGACTGGATACTGATATGTACAGGCACTTCTGTATCGTCCATCGTCAAGATTAAATGACTCAACCGCCCCTCCATCAGGAAACGATTTGGATCCGCAGATTGACACGTGGACGGTCATGAGATCGACAGATGAAGAGCGTAGAGTACAGAGGACGCGTCGGGGCGCGTGAAGATGACTGACGTGACTAAAGTACGATGAAAGGCTGTGGCAGAGGCAGGCAGCACCCGCGTAAAAGCCGAGGGTCTCTGCCAAAGCAACCTTTAGTCATTGCCCCCTTTTTTCCTGCAGATGTCAGCATGCTTTTACCACCCCCCCCCCCACCACGCGCTTGTAGGAAAGTGAGTTTTTTGTTATCTGTCAGTTGGGTATCACGTGTGTCAAGCATTTTGGTACAGATTTTTGCTTGGGGAAAAATAAATAAATAAATAAAAATATTTGCATAATCCAGAGGAATGGGACATGGAAAGGAAATAATTCGGTGAGAATGGACACTACTTTGGTACACAGTGGTGCCCCCACTGGATTGGCAGGAGTTGATTAGATTAGACGGTTAGCCAACATAGGTGGGGTGATGATATTTTGTTGTTATTAGAATGATTTTTTTTATTTTTATTTTTTTTAGGTTCATAATTTTCTTTGGTGGATAGTCTGATCATTATCAGATATTTAGAGAAATAAATTCTTTGAAAATAATTTTTACTTGATAATTAGTACCATGTCAAAAAAAAATTTGAATGTCATATAAAGTAAAGATACTACTCTATCTTTAACAAAAGTACTGGTGTACTTCTTGTCACTGTTTGACTCCCAAGAGAGAGAAATTATTGAACCCTTTTGAAAATTTATGCTAGAGGTAATATTAAAAAATATATTTTTACTTCGTAATTATCTAACAACGTTAATATAACAGTTTCGACTAGTTTTAAATTATTGTTTTAAAAAAAAAAATTAAGAATTGATAAGTACTGTTATGTCAGTATTATGGGATAGTTATATCTTGCTGAAAGCTGGCCCTAAAGAGAAAAAGAAGAAATAATAGAGGTGTTGGAGACTAAGGGAGGTGTGCCTCCCCCTAATGGTGCTTTCCTTCTGGTCCTTTTAAGGTTATGGAGGTTTTTTATTTAACCCTTGGCTTAGATCCAATGGAGCTTTTGTTTTCCTAGTCTTTCTAGGGCTATAGAGCTTTGGGTCTCCTAGTCCTTCTAAGGCTATGGAGCTTTATGTTTTTTTTTTTTTTTTTTTTGTTTCTTTAGGCATGAAGGCTAACACGATACGTCTTGTAGGGAAGCGACATTTCCATCGGTGTCCCCGGTGAAAGTTTGGCTGAACTTTCTTCTTCTACATCTACTTTTGAGGCCAGAGCTATGTTTTTTCACCAGTTCCTGTAACACACGAGCAATTTCTCTTCCGACGTCGGCTTGTGTTGAGTGCTTTCTGTAGTTGTTTTTTTAGAGTAGTTTTTGAAAGTTTGTCTGTTAAATTTGTAGATTTTACTAAACTTTTTATGGCTTGTTAGCTAGATTAGCCAACTTTTCTTTGTTAGGGGTGCTTTATTGTTAAAGAGTGGCTCAAATACCTATCCTTGTAATATTTGTTTATTCGTAGGCAACACTTAAGTTAGATTTTTCTGGCTTAATGTATAGGGTGTCGATGTGCTTCTATTCACTGTATTTTTCCTCGAGCCTCTTCAAATTAATGCATGGTAGCTCCAGTTATTTTGTTAAAAAAAAAAAAAAAAGTATTGTGGGATAGTTGTGAAACAAAAATATGGTATATGACATTACTTTATAAAAAATAAATAAAAATCCAATGGTCCGTTAGAACTGCAATATTAGCATTGTGGGATACCTTTTTCTTTTTCTTTTTTTTCTTTTTTTTTTTGTTTTTTGTCACCTTATATATGAGTATTGTTCCTCTTAAAGTCTAAGACAATTTTAACTTTAATGATTAGTGTTGTGGTTGTTGAGGAAAGTTTGCTGTCTTATAAATATATATATTCGGAATTACAAAAAAAAAAAAAAATCTAGTCTTGATAATTAAAAATTGTGGATTAGATGGTTAGGATAAGAAACGGTATGATTTGGATGGAAGTCATGTTACATGGTTTTATATGACCGTTGATTTTTCTCAATCATATGACTGTTGATCATTTTGTCTTGTTTTTATACACCTAAGGATTAGACATGAATACTACTATTAAACCTTTTGTTTTCTTCTCTAATAATCCTTGCATTTGGCCTACAGAATCAAACCTTTAAAAACCATGGCCCTTCGTCAACCTTTTTGTTTCTATGCGTCCCTACCGTTGATGGAAGATCTTTTGTCTTTAACGGCTAAATCAAATCATGGAGCGTGGACAAACAAAAAATTAGGTTGTTTCCCACCATTGATCAGCTGTTATCAAATATGTCGACTGAAACGATCGCCTTTGCATTGATCAAGACAACAACACATGCATGATCATCGGCCATAAAGCATTTTTATACTTTGTTAATATTGCAAATTAAACAGATTAATCAAACCATAATGATTTTGTCCTACCGTCCAACTGATTAATTCGTAGCTTCAAAGTAACCGGAATTTGTGCCGGTTACGATGTTTGTTAATTAACAACTTTATTTTCTGCCCTCAAGTCAAAACGTTAACAAACGCTTTTTCAAATTAAAACATAAAAACACATCCTAAAACGTATTAACAAATGTATGACTTCAAATAATCTAAGAAGTCCAACCATAAACATCTCTCCGGCCCTCACTTGTAAGTTTCTTCGACATTAACCCAACTCCCTTTCGTGTGCGAGTCTTTTACAAACATTCGTATCAGCAGCGGAAGCTAACCGTAGCTCTGATACTTGTTGTTAGGAAGAGAAACATCTGCATTGATCCAACTCTTTTCGTGTGTCAGTCTTTTACAAACACTCGTATCAGCACTAGTAGAAGCTAACGATAGCTCTTATGCCCATTTTTTAGGAGAGAAACATTTACATTGACCTAACCCCCTTTTGTATGTGAGTCTTTTTACAAATTTACAAACACTCGTATGAGCGGCAGAAGCTAATTATAGCTCGGATATCAATTGTTAGGTAAAAAAAAATCTAGGGAGTACAACAAGTTAAGATGCATTTTAGGACACCACTTCTATTCCAAAAACTTAAGCTAATGAGCTTAAGTCCATTTAAATATATTAATTACTTCTTTTCTTTCTTTTTTTTATAATTTTCTCAATGTGGGATACAACAATACTCACAAATACACTCACAATCCTTTAGAATAGGATTGTTGTCAATCTCATTTCTCCTCTTTTGTAAACAATTTTGAATTTTTAGTTCATTGAGATTGATATATATATATATATATATATATACACATGGGGACATGGGGTAGTAGGGATACTCCATAATTGACAGCAAGAAAGTACTTGGTTAACAGAAGAAAGATGTTCTTGAAAAAAAAAAAAAGAAAAAAAGAAAAGAAAAGAAAGATGCTCCTTTGTAGGGCCCCAATGATGTTCTTCATTTGGCTGAATTCAACAAAGTAGAAGTACTTTGGTTTCATCAATTTTGCAAGAATCTAACAACATGAAGGTAGTACTGCCACCGCCATTGTTAGGGCAATTATGAATTAGCTAACTCATGCATAAGTGATAATTTTGAATTTATTATGCTATAAAAAGATGTTGATTCCAAACCATTACCATTAAGCGACAAACTGACCGACGGTTGTAAGAACTTAGTCAAGATACATAATTACAGAATTGGTTAATGTAAAGAACAATAATTAATCATGATTAAGACAACATGATATCCATTGCATCATCAATTTTGTTCATGGGTTTTACCCTATGATGCACGTGGGTCTTTGCCATCATTCCATTCATCCTTATGGCTGCTAAAAGAGATTTATTGGTGATCTTTTCTGAAAAGCTACTCAAACTTAATCCATTTGGATAATGTTATCCAAAGTGTTCCTCCAAAGGATAATGAATATAATATGAAATCTTTTTGTTTTCTTGTTTAAGTTAATATGAAAACTTGAGTTTGGTTGGTTGCAATGATCTCTTGTGCATGCTGGGGTGGCCTAGTGGTTGAAGCTTGCCGTTTTTAAGGATATTATCCTTTGAGGTTTCAAATCCGAGATTCACCAGGTGCTACCTCTCATTTGGGGCGACCCACTTGGACATAGCCGGCGTTTCAAGGCTCAATTCCTAAAGTGGTGTTGGGATGGAGTCATAGATTAGTCTGCGGATCTTGACTGGGTCTCTATGCTCAGTAATTGCCCAGTCATGAGCTAGTCTGAAGTACTGTTCGGTTATAAGTGAACCAGGATACCCTGATCGATAAAAAAAAACAAAAATCTTTTGTGCAAAAATAAACTCTTAAGATTACAAGATTGAGAGAGAATTTTGTTGTAAAATTATTTGGATGGTGCAAAATTTTTTGTCAGAGTCTAAATAATATTAATCCGAAAATTAATAATAAAATAAGTAGAATACATGAGAATAAAATTAGAGCAATGAAAGATCTCACAATACCGTAGAAACATGCAAAAGCGTTGTCCTTAAAAGTTGATTTCGTGCCTCCGAAATATTCAATTATGAGCCAACGGTCATAAATGGAAAGAAAAAAAAATTAAACCTGAATAAGATTAAAAAAAAAAAAAAAAAAAAAAAAAAAAAAAGGTTTGTAACACTACAATAAATTTCAATTATTTTTTCAATGGAACCAATCTTTACCGTTTATTTTTGCACAAAAGAATCTTCCATGATTTTTTCACCGGAGACAAGCTAAACTCAACTTACATAACCAAGTCTTAGAAATGTGCAATATAGAGTATTCTCATCTAGCTAGCCAAAAAGATAAAATAGGACCCGAATGAATTACATCCGACTCAACAAAATGTTGAAACATTTGGTTAACCGTAACTGTTCCCCTACCAAACGTGAAAACATGCATTAAAAAATCTATAGCATTTTCTCTATTCTCAAAAGAAATAATAATTAAATATTTGAAAATAAATAATAAAAGTGAATAGTTAAAATAGAGAGCCTAATATAAGTATTTTAAAAAAGTTACTAATTCATAGCGGTTGTAGATGATTTATTAGTTAGTTGCACGTGATCATGTCAATGTAGAAATAAATAATAATAATAATAATAATAATAAATTGGAGTAATACAGAAATTAGTAATTTACCAAAAAATCAAGAGATTTCGCCAAAAGCCAAACTGACTACCGCCAAAGAGATATGCCCTAAAGATTATAGATAGGCCAAACGAAAGCCTGTAAAAACACATGGACCTATCACCAAAAGGTAGAGATATACGTTAATGAATTATGGTTTCCCTTTCCCTAATGGGTACCCTGCCAACATCCAACTATGACCCTTCGTTAAGGGAAAGGTGGAAAATTGGATCCATCATTTCTTGGGGAACCTCTCGTTGTCACGTGTCTATTATTTCGAAATTTTCATTCATCTAAATTGACTGTTTTTCAACAAACCGTGGAAGAATATTTATCACAAATTTTGTACCTATATAAAGCGAATTAAGCCTTTAGCTGAATAGGACAGGTGTCGCAATTTTATCAAATTTTGTTTACTTTGACTTAATAGATTTTGTTAATGACACATTGACTTAAATAGAACACATGTCACAATTTTATTGGCTCTGATGTGTTACATTAGTGAAATCTGTTATGTCGGTAAACATGATTTAACTGTAAGAAGTAAATTATTTTTTTGGCATACCAAATATACCTATAAGTTAATTACTATTAATAATATTTATGCAACTTTGATATATGAAATATTTCAACTCTTTAAATATTTTAGGGTATAAAAAATGTAGTTTTTAGCATTACCCTTTATCTGAAAATAATAGACCCGCTTAAAGATGCTTTAAAACTCACATATTGTGTATATTTAGCTTAATAGATCTAATACATCTATAATTTCTGTACAACTTCAATAATTTTTTTAAAAAAAAAAATCAACCGTTGGACATATAAAACCCACGTGTAGAAAATAAATTTAATAATTAATTTGAATAAAAATAAAAATTATTAGAATTATACAAAGACTAAAAATTTAAGCTCTAGCAGCTTATCTTGAGCTGATGTATAAATTATTTATTGCTGTAGTGATTGCTCAAATATTTTATTCATTATTCATTTATTTTATCGCTTCTCTCATTCTCTCATGACCATTGAAAAAAATATAACCGTTAATAAATATGAATATTTGAAAATATAAGTGTTGACAAGAATATAAAATATAAAATAATATTTAAATAAAAATAAAAAATTATTGAAGTGCATAACAAAAAAAAAAAAAAAAGGATAATTGATATGCTCATTCGGGCCATTTGTCTCGAAATCCGTGTGAGATTACATACGTTGTCTTTTACCCAAATGTCATATGGATAAAAAATTTAAGAATATATGAACTCTATTTTTTTTTTTTTTTTTTTTTTAATAATTTTTGGTTGGGTAAAATTAAAAAAGCAATTCGTAGTGGGGATGGGCCTGACGCAAAAGCTTAAAGTGAGGCAAAATGGAAACATATAATGCTGCCATCCCACGCTCCTGCAGACGTTGGTGTGCACGCGTGCATTGATAACAGCTCAGCCACTTAAATGGGGGAAGCAAGAAATCTCCATCCCACTTACATAAATAAATAAATAAATATTTTTTTTTAAAAAAAAAAAAGAATAAAAGAAAAGAGGAATCTCCAAGCTCTTTTGCCATATTATTCCAAATTGCGAAAAAAAATTAATTTCAACTAAATTGCGAAAAAAAAAATACAGGAAGCATTTTTCTTTTTTTCTTTTTAATATATATATATAGGAAAAGAAAGTCATCTTTTTAAGCCATCCTCCCAAAAGTGAGAATCACTTTCACCAAAACGACAACATAAAAAGCGGTTTCCGTTGTAATAATTCAAGAAAGTGTTTATTCTAAGTAATTTTAATTTCAAATAATTGGGTTCTAAAAGTAGAAGATTTAAGATCCGAGCGGCGCGTGGAATAAAAGAGAGGTTTCCGGTAAAGGAAAAAAGGAAGGAGCGAGTGATGGCCAATTGGGCATTGAGTAGTAACCCGTTTTGTCCGGGCTACTCATTAGGGCCTATCAAGCTATGGCCTAGACCTTCTGTGCTTGGCTTCTTTGCAATTGATGGCTCTGCTAAAGGACCTGCCACTTTTCATTGCTGTCACACTTTTGTCCACTCCATCTCACATTTACACTTTTACCCTTCTTTCCCTTCACTAACATAAATACTATACTATTATTCTCCATATTACTTTCCCAACTAATAATAATTATAATTGTGCATCACCATTCCATGATATGTACCTTCTTTTCTTTCTCTTCTACAAAACCTTTCATAATAGAGGAATCCTTCTTTTTTGCCTTTATTTATCATATTCATTTTATTTCGATTAATATTTTTTATTTTAAATAATTTTTTTTTTTTATAGTTTATTTAAGTGGCTGATATAGCATAATCATGGACATGAAAATCTAAATTTAGATAATTTGTTTGGCATCTAAATTTATAGATTATTGTGTCACAATAAATTCCAAGAGGGTTTTTCTCCAATTAGAAAAAGGTAGCAAAATGAATTTATTCGTTTTTATTGAGGGATAAAGGAGATGTGCAGCCATGGGGAGTGAAGGTAGACCACTCATCGGGCACTTGAAGTATATTCATGCTTTTTAATTACTTGGAAGATGTATAAATTTAGTAGTATATATACACAATATTGCAATAAAAACTACACCCTATATATATATATATATATATATATATATATATATATATATATATATATATATATATATATATATATATATATGCACATGACTTCAAAAGGAGAGACTGTGTGTAGGTTTTAATTTTTCATGAGCTTTTTATGAGGGCACACTTAGATAACTTGAAGTCTTGAAATAGTGACTAAATAACAAGTTGTAAAAGCAGTTGGTTTATTTATTAATGTTTCATTCACCCGATCGACCTCAACTAGGTGTACGACCCCATAAAGGGTATATTTGTTAATGAGTTTTGGAAGGTCTTTTTTTGTGGGAAAAAAATGTTATCCTACGACGTAAATTGAACATGACTTATCGAAAATAGCACTTATAGAAAGGATATGCTATATAATGAAGATGGAAAAAATGATAATTCAATTAAATTCAATGAATAATATAGGTACAAGAAGCAAAGCATACCAAAGTTAGTTTTCATGAGTAGTATGATCGATCTGAATTAGAAAAGGTCATTGTTTCATTGATTTAGTTGTTCCCTAATTGGTTAGCCATAATGACTTGCATTTTGTCATTGCTTTTTGCCTAAGAAAACAACTCATTATGACACAAAGGACTCCCTATAAGGCGAAGTCAAATCTGGGCAAAAGCAAAGTAGTTGGTGTTTTGTAGGGATAAAAGGTGAATGTTGTAAACATTATGTAACCTACAGTTCGGACCATGGCTCTTCAATTTGGTGCAACAAAGCACTGCTTACAAAAGTCTGCCATATATGAGTAGAAGAATAGTGTATATATAGTAGGGTATTCCAAGAGAATGCACCTTAGATTTTAGTTTGGAATAAAAAGTTGTCCCAAGAAAAGTAAAAACTCTACAACTTAGCCTCTTCCCAAATTAAAGTTGGCCATTATAGACAACTTTCTTGGTATGGGTAAACATTAACACTAACATCAAAAATTAAGGAAACATAGAACAAATCAGACCACATATCTAACAAAGATTTTTTTTTTAAAAAAAAAAAAAGAAAAAAGAAAAACTGCTGATTTTATGTTAATTAGTGAGATTTTTGTTTGCACAAAACCCAAAAAATTTGGTTTATAAACTAGTAAGGATGGAATAATGTAACACCCCGCCTAGAGAGGTGGCATTTATTTTTTTAAAATAATAATAATAAGGGGAGATCGAACTCATTTAACCCTCTCTAAATTTTCATAACTTTTTTTAAATTCTTTTTGAAGTTCAAAAACTCTCAATTTAATGTATCGAACTTCAAAAAATTTGCAACTCATCCCTCTAGTAAGATTTTTTGTTAAAAAGTTTGCAAGTTCAAGAGGTTTAGTGATGTTTACAAAACCCAAATCCTTTAAATATTATTTGCATTTAAAGAATTCCCAACAAGTACTTAAAATATCTATACTCCAAAATTATGTTCAAACAAAACAAATGTTTAAAAAGGAATTTAGGATTTCGGACGATTGACTATGACATCAAACAATCGGTGATAGTTGTTGTCGATTAATCGGTATCCAACCTCAAACGTTTGAATCATAACTGTACTGAACAATTAATCTTCGTGCTCAAACGTTCGAAGATAGTCGATAAGCATCTATTTTTTGGGATACCTTAGCCTTATGATATGTGCATGGAGCCTATATTCATCATTTTCTCCCTTTACATCATTTTGGACGCCCATTTGCTTCAATAAACCCTAGAGTGAGAGAGATTGTGAGTTTTAGAGAAATGAGATTTCTTGAGATGCCATCTTCAAGAGAATGTAACTCCTTAAGCTTAATCTAGTTTTTTGTATTGTTATTAGCTTATTATACTACTGTTTAGTTATTGTCTAGTCTCACTTTTTATGGTATGGTATATTATATTGTGGATCTAGGTTTCTACATTTACTATATTGGGATTTTATGTTGGTTACTGCATGAGTAGACTATAGTTGTGGCTAAGCATGCAATATTATGTTATTATTGCATAACTAACTTGGCCTAAGAAACCCTCGTATAGCTTTCATCTCTCTCTCTCTCTCTCTCTCTCTTTTTTCATTTGTCAACGACCTTCGCGGCATCGTGAGGCTTTTATTTTTTGTTCATTTAGATTTTATTAATTTTTATTTTTTAATGAGAAACTTAAAAGGAAAATAGTTCGAGTTGAGCAAATCAAGTACTCAATAAGGCTTGGTTTGGTATCCTTGTTGGGTTTGAGCTCAAGCTTAATCTCGATAAAGGGTTTGGTAAGCCGAGTTCGAATGGATATTCAAGGCTTGGCTTGAGTCTGAGCTTAGTTTGAACACTCATATGATTCAGCTGAGCCGAGCCGAGTTTGAAAATTTGATACCCAGTTCAACTTAGTTTGATTACAATTAGGGTTGTCAATTTTTTAAAACGACTCACGAACCCGATACAAAATTAACGAAGAAGAGCTTATGGGTATGATCTATTCAATTAAATAAATCAAATTAAGATTAATCTATATAATCTTATACAACATACTTCAACACGATTCAAACTTAACGTACCAATAAAAATTATCACCCATTACAACACGCATGAGTTAATAATAGAATGACAAAAGCTCTTTGAAAGAGAAGTCCCCAAATGTTTAGGAGAGATTAAAGAAGGGGGATATGAGTGAGATTTGGGGGAGTAGAAGGGGACAGAATAGACATCCGCCCGGAAATACAGGGAGGCCGTACAGAAATCCCTTCTTTTCAGTTCGTGATATATATTTGGAATTTAACTAACAAAGCACTATCTCTCTAAGCTCTCTCTGCCACACGTCACACCTAGCAGTCGCAGCATTGCAGCATTGCAGCAGCAGCAGTGCTGCAAAGCTCAGCTTTCAGACAGAAAAGAAAACCAAAACCCAAAGACCCAAAAGCAGGAAAAAGAGAAAAAGGGAAAAACAAAAACCAATCCCAGTATTATAATCCAAAACTTCTGTTCCCAATTAAACCCCCACCATCAAAGCTGTTGATTTGATTTGATTTGATGCCCAAGCAACCCAATTCACCCCCATTTTTCACTAACAAAGTGGGAAAGCAGAAACAAACAGAAAAAAAGAAAGAAAAGAAAATAAAAGAAAGACAAGCTAGCTTTCGTCTTTTTGAGGACCTCTGAGACTCCAACCTTCTTTCAGCAATGCCAAAGCCTTGCTTGCTACTCCCCCACCTCATAAAAATGCAGGCATGACCCCTCTTTCTCTTCCACACACTCTTTTTCTCGTTCCCAAAAGCACTTTTCTTCAGCTCCTGCCTTTGGCTTGTCATTGTTTCTTCACTCTTGAGGGGCTTTTGATTTCATGGGTCTGATCGATCTCAACACGACGGAGGAGGACGAAACGCCGTCCTCCGACTCCTCCGCTTCATCGTGGTGCTCTGCCCCTGCTCTCAGCGCTTCGGCCTCGGCCTCGGCTTCGGCCTCGGCCTCGTCGGTGTGTCTGGAGCTGTGGCACGCGTGTGCGGGCCCACTGATTTCGCTGCCGAAGAAGAATAGTGTGGTGGTGTACTTCCCGCAGGGACACATGGAGCAGGTTCCGGATTTTCCGCTCGCAGCTTGTGATCTCCCTTCCCACGTGTTCTGTCGCGTTGTTGATGTCAAGCTCCATGTAAGCACCAATATGATGTATTACGTGTGCATACATACGTTTGTTTGTGTGTGTGTTTGGTTGCGTAATTGAATTTCGTGTCTTTGTGGTGGAACTGTCGTGGGTAAGTGAATGCTTTTGGTTATTTGGGGTTTGGGTTTTGTGGGTTTTGTGCATTTTGATTGCTTTTTGTGGTTTGTTCGTTTGTTTCCCCAGAAAATTGAGGGGGTGAGGGGGAAGGAATGTGAAAAGTTCTCTTTTCTGTGTTTTTGTTCAGCTCAACTTGACTCTACCAAGTTAATGTGGAAGATTCGAGACTGACCTGATTTGAGCTTTTTATTTTTATTTTTTATATTTCTTTTTGGGGTTTTATTGGGATTTAAAGAAGGGAAAGTATGAAGTCTAAATTTTCCTTACAATGATGGTTTTTCGGTGAGCCAAGGGGGTGTTAAATTTTAAAAGAAGTTCCTTTATTGTGAATTTGATTTGAAATGTGTGTTTATTGGGGCAGGCGGAGGAGGGCACCGATGAGGTTTATGCGCAGGTCTCGCTGACTCCTGAAAGCGAGGTGAGCTTTGTTCAGATTACATGCATTGTTTGGGCTTCTGAATGTTGAGATTTTATTATTCTGGATTTAAATAATGGAAGTGAACTTCAACTGCGCTCTGCGGCCCTGTTTTTTGTTGCTAGTTAGCTTCATCGAATTCATTCCAACTCTTGAAGACCAAAAGAAAAGTTTAAAAATGAGATTTTTAACTTCATCTCCTTTCCATTGATATATTTTGAATCAGATATTTCTTCGTGTTTTTCTGTCCTTGAAGATTTGAATAAACTTTTGCGTCTTGACGTCTTGCCTAACATTTTCTGTTTCTTTACTTTCATGTTAAAACTCTTTAGAGGTGATATTTGTTTTGCATGAACTATCATTGTACACAGCAATTCGAGCAGAAACTCCAAGAAGGGGATATTGATGCAGATGGTGAAGAAGATGATATTGAAGTAGCTGCAAAGTCTTCCACACCTCACATGTTCTGTAAGACTCTTACTGCTTCTGATACTAGCACCCATGGAGGCTTCTCTGTTCCTCGTCGAGCTGCTGAGGACTGCTTCCCTCCCCTGGTAATGGTAGTGAATTTTTCTGTCCACATGTATTTTGGCTTCACCTAGTTTTTGCTTCACCTAGTTTGAATCATAAACCCATTTTTTGAGTGCACATTTGTGACCAATGTACGTGCTTTAGGTTAATACTTCTCGTGTAGTATATGAGCTTGAGTAAATTGTTACTGCAGGACTATGAGCAACAGAGACCTTCACAAGAGCTTGTGGCAAAGGATCTGCATGGGTTGGAATGGAAGTTTCGACATATCTACAGGGGTACGCCACAATTACCAGATATAATTTTAGTGCCTCATTTGTTGAGATATATCAGATGGTCAAATAACAGGTGCTTACTGGAACTCTGATGAATCACTTTGCTCCTTTTTTGTTTGAGCAGGGCAGCCGCGAAGGCATCTGCTCACTACTGGGTGGAGTGGTTTCGTAAACAAGAAGAAGCTTGTCTCTGGAGATGCTGTGCTGTTTCTTAGGTAAAGAAGCTTCACATTGAGGAAATTTATGAAGTTATTTGTGATTCTTAAATAACATCCCTGACAGGGGTGAGGATGGAGAATTACGACTGGGAATCCGAAGAGCTGCTCAAGTTAAAGGTGGTGGAACTTTCTCGGCTGTCTGTAGCCAGCAGATGAGTCATTGTTCTCTGATGGATGTGGTTAATGCTATATCTATGAGAAGCACCTTCAATATTTACTACAATCCAAGGTATTAAGCTGCTCTCTTTATCTTGCATTTGCTTAGAAAGTGTATCACCATGTTGTTACCTTAATGTTCAATTAGGGGAGCGGTTACATTGGGCATGTAGAGTCTTAGATTTAGTTCTATAACATACAGGAGTTGAAGTTCAAATCCTTACTTACCTCTTCTTGGAGGTGCTCTAAATCAGCTTGGTGAAATATGGGTTGAAAAGGAATTTCAGTTGGAATGTAGTAAAATTCTTTTGCAGATCTTGCATGTGGCTTTGTTCATATCTGTCTGTATATCTTATATTAACAATTTACCATGGCTAGACGCTGAAGAAAATTATCATAAAAAGACGCCCCCCCCATTTGTCTGTACTCAATTTTCCGTAAGTTCCATACGAGCACCATGATCCAATCTTTTATCTCTTCCACCAGATCTCCCAGAAATCTAGCTCTATTCAAGGGCATCACTCCATCTCAAAAGTATTTTAGCTTTCCTCTCTAATTCCAATTGCCATCAAGTAAGTGCGCTTTTGACTCCCTACATCAAATGAGCCTTAAGAAAGTACTATCATTTGTTGTGCCCACCGTCACTAACATACTCCCACCTCTTGTCTTAATGCAGCTTAATTATTGTTAAAGTAGTCTTACGACTCAGATTATGTGTTATGAGCTCAGTCTGGTTGTCTTTATCACTCCCATATTTATACGCATTTTCAAAATCAAGGCATTATAGTAAAATTTGTGGAATGAGCAAAAGCGGCCCCCCTCTTCCCCCCCCCCCCCCCCCAAAAAAAAAAAGAAAAGAAAAGAAAAAAAGAACTTGTTTATAACCATTTTGCAGTAAGTTCATCAATCTTTAAAACCTTAGGTTATCAGCTTGCCAATGATCCTTTGTTGTCTTTCTATCTATTTGCTTCTTACATGTTTACCAATAGTTTCTGCTCTCTATTATTTATTATTTATTTTTATTGTTATTATCTTCATGAGTAGCTGTACTTGAACATTCAAAGATTCAGTTTGTCCATGCTTTCCAAGTTATATACTAAATGTTTAAAATTGTCCAATTGTATCTAGTAGGGCCAGCTCATCGGAATTTGTAATCCCTCTCCGTAAATTCTTGAAGAGCCTGAACCATTCATTTTCAGTTGGAATGAGGTTCAAAATGCGTTTTGAAGCAGAAGATGCATCTGAGAGAAGGTTAGGCATGTTGGACCTGCAGCATTTAAGATAAATTACTCCATCAAAATGCAGTAACTAAAACCCCCCTCCCCTTTTGGTCAGATACACTGGGCTTATAACTGGAATTAGCGATATGGATCCTGTTAGATGGCCTGGTTCAAAATGGAGATGTCTACTGGTATGCATTTATAAGAGAACTTGATCGCCTTTACACTTTTTTATTTTTTATTTTCAAATGCAAATAATGCTTGTGCATTGAAGACTGGATTTAAGGGTAAACTTGGCTTTATTTGTATGGTGTGCTTATGTGCATTTAAGATTATTCATTATGGTTCATCATACCTTTCTGTCACCTGTATGGTTTAAAGGAATTAGGCTTATACTGTCCTTTCTGCCACTGTACCTTATACCTCCTCTTTTGCCATCATTTGGAATCAATTTATTTATTTATTTTAATTTATTATTTCCTAAAAATATTTTAGGCTCATTCGTCGATATCTCGATTATGATATCAAATGCCTCAATACCCATTTGACCTTATGTTTGAGGCATATAATATGCAATAAGGTTGCTTATATCAAAATGTGATTAAAAACTGGCTTCATCTACTCTTTAGTATATATTAACACAATTTCGTTTATTTATAGTTTTCTGTCTTTTAAATGTTTGAAACTCATTCTTAGGTCAGTATTGAAGTAAAACTTCATCAGGCGACAGAAGAGCAGCGTAATTACTTTTGTTGTATATGGTTTGTGGTTTCAAAATCCACTGTATATAGTGTGGTATCAAAATGTTTTTTTGTTGAACATGTGCATGTCTGCATATATGTATAATATTGATTTATTAGAACTATGATTGAAAATGTGAGCCTCAAACCTCAAGTGCCTAACATTATGCAGAAGTTATTTACTTATCATGAACGAAAAAACATTTCCTAGAGATTATCTTGTCTTATCTTCCTTCTATTTTCCGTCAAGAGTCATTTGTTTTGCTCTTGCTTTGTCAAGCTGTCTCCTATATTATTCACAGAATTAAATCTTTGATCAGGGATTTCTGCCTGGTGTCCCAGGGGATGGTCTTCAGGTTTCTGATCAATTGACCTTGATTATTGTTGGTTCACTGCTAAGGTGTAACCATTCAAAATTTTATGCATAATAGTTATTAGCCAGTGCAGTGATATAAATTCCCTTGTTCTCCTTTAGCAGGTCTAGAAATGTGTGAGAATTTTTTATATTCTTGCGTTCATCAATGCGGAGCATTTAATATGTTCTTTTGGTTGCTCATGCGCTGGAGTTGTCACTGTTTCGTGACAATTCCGACTTTTGATATGAGATGTTCCTCCAAATTTACTTTATTTGATGGTAGCAAACAATGTCGGTTCCTTTTTGCAGGTAAGGTGGGATGATGTGGAGGCTAGGCATAATAGGGTTTCTCCGTGGGAAATCGAACCATCTGGTTCTCTTTCCAGTTCCAGTAGCTTAATGGCACCTGGTCCAAAGAGGACAAGAATTGGATTGCCTTCCACAAAACCAGACGTACCAGTTCCTAGTAGGTTTTCTGCATTACAAGCTTGTAACCGATTGTCTTTTCCTTCTCCAAGCAACGTAATTGACTGGTCTTGTTGTTCTTCTAACAGATGGGATTAGAGCATCAGACTTTGGGGAATCTTTAAGCTTCCAGAGGGTCTTGCAAGGTCAAGAAATTTTGGGTTTTACTCCTTATGATGTTATTGATACTCATAATCAGCATCCATCTGAAACAAGGAGGTGTTTTCCTGGTTCGAATTGTTCTGGGATTGCTGCACTAGGAGATGGTGTCAGAAACCCCGTTGTAAATTCTGATATGTCCTACAAAGGCATTGGCTTTGGTGAATCTTCCCGATTCCATAAGGTCTTGCAAGGTCAAGAAATATTTCCAAGTTCGCCATATTTAAGAGCCCCAACCACAAAGGAGGCTCATGACAATGGTGGCCTTGGAATCTTTAATGGTGTTCAAGTGCTGAACTCAAGGAATGGGTGGTCTGCCATGATGCAGGGAAGCAATACACATATGCGCCCATCTGCCCCATCTATGCAAGTTTCATCACCGTCGTCTGTGTTAATGTTCCAGCAAGCAATTAATCCAGTTTCAAACTTAAGTTCAGTATATAAATTCAGGAGTCCGGAGGAGCAGAGAATTGGTGATCGAAGTTTATCTGTTTCTGAAACAATTGGTGGAAAGCCCACATCATCCTCACTTTATGGGCCTAGCTTTTGTAGGAAAGATCAAGGAGTCATGAATTCTTCTGGTTTTGAGCATAATCCACTGGGTGTAACACTTCCACCTCTTGCAACTCGATCCACATTTGGGAGCAGTCCAGATCTAGTTTCCACATGTAAAAGTAGCTGCAGACTCTTTGGCTTTTCACTGACACAGGAAAAACATGTTGCGAATACAGAGGACAACCCCACTTCAGTTTCATCTTCATTGAATCCTGGAGCTTCTTTTCTGCCTAATGTTGGGGACCAGTTCCATCCAATGCCTCCATTGATGACCAAGGCAGTTGGAAGCAATTGTACCAAAGTAAGCAACCTATATGCTGTAAGAGATATGCTTTTTGATATTGCGTTGTAGTCTGCTGCTGTAAGATAGGAACTGCAGCTTTGCAAGCAGGGGAGTATTTTAGACAAGATTGGTCTAATTAAGCTGAATATGAGTTGGAGCTGAATTTGATCTGAGAGGGCTTTTCACTACTGTTGGGAAATGATGGAAAGTTGTTTAGAAGGATAACGAGGATGATGCTTTCTGGAGATGATCCGTGGCAGTAGTTGCCGAGTATTCATTTTCATTATCGACGATATTATATTTTGCGGCGTTGTGCTTTCTGCATCAAGCCTGAAGTGAGTGTTTTCAAGCATCTTAAGTGGCCACATGGCACATGTCTGGTAAAAGGCTCACCAAAAAAATGCTTGCAAAGGGGTGGCTGGCGCTGAAATGTCATGGTGGTGGTGTTGTATACATCTAGTTTGATGCAGAAAACTTCTCGTTGGTCTAGTTTCAGGGTCAAAACAGATGATCCATAGTTCTACAGGCCCCTAGTTCTATTATCAAGTAGATGATTGCCTTTCTTTTCGTAGGAATAAGTTTTTGTATCCTGATTTATCGACAACGGGTTTGTCTATTAACTATTTTGTTTTCTCCCCTGATGGTTGATAAAGTTGTTGACATCGTTTTGCAGGAAATTGTGCAATATTTTCTCAAGAACTATGATATTTACTAAAGATGTAGTACTGGCACTTGAGGGTTGCACCTTGCAGAAAGGGGATGCACATGGTTGCTAAGATTATGTGTGTTGCCACTAGTGCAACTTTGTTTTTGAGGAAAATTGTAATTATCCCCTTTAGGTTTCTCATGGCAGTCCTTGTTGGACAAGGGTCTTTTCTGACTTGATCAAAATTCTACACAATTCGAATGTTATGGCGATTGGTAATTGATATGTATTTGTCAAGTTGATCATACTTTCTGAACCCTTTTTTTTTTTTCGCTACATTTTAAGTGTTGCTTATATTTCTTGATTGTTTTGTGATACTCAGGATTGTGTACATGTTGTGTGCTGGGGTGTATGATACGCGGAATCGAGTCATATCTAAGACATGTTTATATGTACGTCTTTTGTACATCTATTTTTTAAATTAATCGTTGGATCTACAAGATTTCATGTGTCTTTGAGGGTTCTACAGATTTCATGGTTAATTTAGAAAGAAAAAAAAAGTCCTAATTTTAGGTTCATACATGTAATTGACGTATCTTCTAAATTTTTGAAGTGACAAAAGGTTATAAAATGAAGTGATAAATGCATTTTTGGTCCTATGGTTTGGTTTTGACAAATAGCTCTCTAAATTTTAGGAAGTGATAAAAACTCGATAGAATTTGTGTTACATCAGCAACTATCATAATTTTATTATGACACGTGTAATTTATAATAAAAAAGAATGTAGGGGCCCGTCGCTTGCCTATTGGCGAACTACCCCACTAGCCTATCCGTTCTTCGTGTAGACCATTGTCGACGACATCGTCTGCTGCACTTCCTTGTTCGTCAAGATTGTCGACTTCTCACCCTCTATTGCCTCCACCACCGCGTTCTTTGTTTCCAGGTTTATTCCCACCGCCTTCTTGCACACCATAACTAAGCCACCATTACCAGCTTTGAGCTTCACTTTCCCAAAAGCTCTTGCTCAATGCATTTTCACTCGTTGTCTGAAGAAACAACTTATTTTTATTTGGTTTTTGAGAAAGTGAAGGATTGTTCGTGGAGTATTTGAGAAACAGAAGCTGGGCTACCGAAATCGCCATTGACACTGTTTTTCTTCACTTTCCTTTTTTTTTTTTTTTTTTTTTTTTTTTTTTTTTTTTTTGTCAAATATTTTCTACGTTCTATTTTAGGGAAAAAATATTAAAAAGTCCCATGAACTAACAACCAATTTTAAAATAGCCCATTGAATTTTTAAGTATGCTAAAGTAACCAATCAAACTACTAAATTGTGCAAAAAAAGACAATTTTTTATTATATTTCTATAATACCCTTGACATGTTTCATACATTCCATTAAAAATTAAAAAAACTAAAAACTAAAAATAAAAATCTGAAGGGTGACTCGAGCCATCCTTTTGGGCCAATGGCCTTAGGGTGGTGCGACCATCTTTTTTGGCTTGAGAATGCTTTCGGCCACCACCTTCGACCAATCTAGGGATAGTCGAATCACCCCAAAGGCTTTGGGGGTGATTCAACTACCCTCAAATAACAAAATGGGGGTGATCGAAACCACCTCATAGGCCCATGGGGAGGGGAGAGGGGGTGGTTCTGTTACCTCCAACTGACCAAAAATAAAAGAAAAAAAGTTGGGGTTTGGCCCCTTGACCACCCCCATATCAGCAGGAGGGGTGGCCAAAACCACCCCTAAGCCAAATGGGGATGGTCGTGGCACCCTCAAAGGCCTGTGGGTGTGATTTGGCAAGCCTCATTGGCCCAAAGGGGTAACTCGAACCACTCTTTCAGATTTTTTTTTTTCTTGATTTATAAATTTTCCTTTTGTATACAAAAAAAAAAATTATTATTATTATTTTTTAATGAGATCTATGACGCGTGACAAAGATATTATAGAAAGATTTCGACAAAAATGATCTTTTTGGCACACTTTGATAGTTTAATGGGTTACTTTAGCACAGATAAAAGTTCATTAAGCTATTTTAAAATTAACTACTAGTTCACGGGGCTTTTTTATACTTTTTCCTTATATTTTTGTTTTGAATTTTTCTGCTACTTCAAAGAAGAAGGTTGTGCATGTTAAGTGGGAGTTCAATAAACATTTGATGGGTTTTTCAATTAGAAAGCTTTTGTTGAAGTTTTTGACTATTTAATCAGTCCCAGTGGGGTGGGGGTGGCCGGCTACCGCTTGCATTTTCTTTTTTCTTTTCTTTTTATTTATTTATTTATTTATTTTTTGAAATTATCATATGCACCGTTATTTGCTCAATTTAGAATAAACGGAAATTACAAATGCAAATATTGCATTTGTGAGTGTGTTAAATTAATCATAGACTCATAGTAACTCTAAACTCTGAGATGAAGATGAATTATATGTGGGTCTCTTCCTGGATCATGTTAAATCGTAAGAGTGAATGGGAAAAAAGTTGGAATAAATGAGAAAGGAATGGAAAAGGAAGAAAAAGAAAAGAAAAGGGACCAATATGGACCGACCAAGTAATGTATGAACCCATCAACTATCAACTATAAGAAGTCTTCACGTACAGTTGCATTTTTTCTACAATATAATTGACAAAATGTAAGACTATTTTATTGGATTCAGATCATTAATTTTTGTTTTTTTTAGTTTGAAGCTAGCTCCAAAGTGTCATTCAGTTCCCATTTTATTGACATTCGGAGATCTCATTTCAATTAATTTAATCTTACTATCTTATTATAAAATTCATTCGTACTAAAGCTTGCCCAAAAAGAAGTCAAAAGGAAGATATATATATTCATGTGTTCAGCTCTTAGTTCTATACTAGCGGTACCGCCTAATCTTTAAATCCCAGTCTAAACGTTAAGACCCTAGAGAGAGGCACGAGCGGTGAGTATGAGAAGATATGTACGTGTACCAGGTCATAGGCAGAATAGGAGTGAGACATAGCCCTGGGTAGAAGAAGAACAGTAAAAGGTTTGATTTGAACAATTCAATGCACCGGTCTACTCGTTAACCTTATAACTTTTAAAAACGAATTCAAATGTTTTTAGTGTTCTTCGATGGACTTAGAAAATATGAGAACATCATCAAGGTAAATCATGGAGTACTTACTTAAAGGGCCGAGAATATCATTCATATATATATATATATATATATATATATGTATGACTGCCGTATAGCTTAATAATGTAATTATGAAACTCAGCCTTTGATTCAACACTTGTTCAAAAAAAATTAAAGATTGATCTTTATCTTAATTATATGATAATCATATAACAATGTATAGAATATCATTATTATACTTCAAAGCTAATTTTGAATGGCTCTTTGCTTTGGTCTAGTTTGAAGTATATATATATATATATATATATATATATATATATATATATATAAGCCAATTTATGGTCCTAGAGTTATATGAATTTGGTGCCACAAATAAATATCAGAATCCTCTACAATTATTTGTCAGAATTTAAGAGAATTTTGGCAGGTGATTGTGAGATACTACTTATGGATTTACTGACTAAATAAAAATTAGACTGCCAAACTATTTATTTAGTCAGGTGAGTTTCATAAGTAGTCTCTCACAATTACTTGTTCAAATTCTTTTAAATTCAAACAAATAATTATCGAAGATGATAACCCCACAGCTAAAGGCACTGCTGCTACTATTATAGAGTATGGTATTGCCAGCCAGACAAACAAATAGTAAATGCAATTAATAATATAATAGTATTATTATTCGAGACCTGATTTTCGTGTAGGAATCAAGAGATATGGGTAGTTTCCACGTGGTGACTCCCACCACATGGTCCCACATGGGAGACATCCATATCTCAGAGACATTTCTGTTATTATTCAAATTATGTCGGTACTCGCTATTAAATACTGGTTGAAAGTGAGCGACAAAAACGCGTTTCAAAGGGAATGTGAAACGTAGAAAATGAAAACCTGTTTCACACTTTGAAAAGAGGAATGTGGAAGTGTAAAACCTAGAAAAATGAAAACCTCTTCTCTTACGTGTATAAGATCATTCCTAGCAGCTTCCTTTTCCTTCCCTTTCATTTTCTCTAAATGTAGGGAATAAAACTACTTTTTACTTTCCTATCAAAAAATACCCCACAGCAGTTTCCCTTAATTTTTCCATATATCATTAAAATATTATTTTGTTACTTTTACTTTAATTAAAAGTAAGAAAAGAAAGAGATAAAGTAAGAGAGAAATTATATTTTTAGAATAAACAATTGAATGAGAGGTGAACAGTGCTTCCCAATGCATTGGGAAGCACTGTTCACTTCATAGGGAACAGATAATTGTAGGGAAGCTGCTGTGGGATGATTTTTTTGACTTTCTTAAAATTTTCCCTAAAATTTAGGGAACAGATCCCTTGTAGGGAAGCTGCTAGTAATGCTCTAAAGAAGTTAAAGTACTACCCAATACATTGGGTATTGCATTATTTGATATTAAAATAATGCATGTACCTTTTTGTCATTTTTTTTTTTAAAAAAAAAATTTCAATATTTAAGGAAAAGAAGAGGTTATAGGGAAAATGTTGCTGGTGCTTTAAGACGAAAAGTTTAAGTAAAGCATTTTATTTAAAATTAAATATTATATTTTTATTTAAAATTCATTATTTTCTCTTTTTATGATGCAAAATTACTTATTAAGTTTTTATATTCAATTTTTCTAACATTTCGTTTTCAATTGATAATATGGCTAATCCATTTAATCCTTTTTTTTTTTTACATGTCCACACAAGAGGGGGAGAGGGAATTCAAACTAGTAACCTTCAGCTTCATAAGGCGTGGTCCCCAGCCGATTGATTTAACCCTTGGGGACAGCTAATCCATTTAATCTTTCTTGTGACATTATTGATCTTAGGTAGGATTTTATCAATTTTATTTTTGAAAAACTTCTTTCTGGATAAGCAATTGTAATAGGTATTGTCAATAAAATTCTATAAGCGATACTTGCATTAGGAAAATAATCAAGTCTTTTCATATAATTTAATGTGTCAATTGGAGCACTTTTTTTTATTTGTGGAATTTATTTTAAAACTTTTAGTTCTAAAAACAAATCTAAGCCATTAATATCATAATAGATATCATGTCTTAGAAACTTCCAAGATTAAGACTTTTTTTGGAAATTAGTGTAAAAATATTTCCTAATCAAATAAAAAAAAAATTAATGCAATTGATTGATTGGGTTTTTGGTAACTAACCTTTTTTTTTTCTTTTTTTTCTTTTTTTATCATTGATCAAATATTGAATACTTTTAAGGACTTGAATAGTAAGTTATTAGGAAATAATGAAATTGATAAAGAAGAGAGGAATTCAAATTTGTATAAGACTTGAATAAAGAAATTGAGAGAAAAAAATGGAAACTTATAAAGAGAGAAGTTTGTAATTTCCATCTTCTCGACATTTTTTTATTTTTTTTCCATTCTATTTTGAACGTTGAACTCCAATCATAAATGCACTACTTTTTTTTAACGTTGTGTGTGTGCATTGAAGCAACACATGTAAGAGAGAGAGGAAGAGAGAAAAAAAAAAAAAAAAAAAAAAACTCATATCTCATGCAATGATATTAATGCCTCTTAATTACCTTTTTTTTTACCATAATTTGAGCCTTAATTAAAGAATATTGAAGGTAATTAAGGCATTAATTATTATTATTATATTTTTTTTTTTGTAAATAAATTTTCATTAATGTTTCTTAATTGGAGCCTTATTAAATTGGGGACCTTACAAGGTTGCCTAAGGCTCCAACCGCCCCTGATCACTACCCATTATTATAAATTATAAAAGCATAAGCGTATAAGAAATGCTAAATTTATAGAATTAAATACTTTTTTAGTACATGTAGTTAAGGACAAAATCAAATCACATGTGGTATTTGTCGTAAACCTAAATACCAACTTGTACCTTCCATTCAGATTCTGTCAATTTTTGCAACAGAGATCTACATCAATGTGCTTAAAAACGCACACAAGTTCTAGATGAGTTATTAATATTATTAAAAACTTAAAAATGAAACAAAAACAAAATTATGTTGGGAAAATGAAGGTGACTGTAACTCTCAATTTGGCTAAAAGGATGACCCGAGCCACCTCATATAGTCGGTCTCGGGTGGTTCGGCCACTCCTACTTACAAAATGGAAGTAGTCGCAACCACTCGGCCATGGGGTTGGCTAAAACCACCTTAGGCCAAAATGTAAGGGGCCACTTCTACAGTTTTTGAAACCAAAGTAGTCACTTGATTTCGACCTTTTCCCATGTATGAATCATCCATGACGCACCCAATGAAGAACCAGGCTTAAATATTTTTGGGGATAATTAGACTTAACCCCTATGATTTATCCACGGTGTGGCGATTTACCCTCCAATGTACCAAAATTGGTACATGACCCCCCGAACTTGCCAACGTGTGGCAAAATCAACCTTCCGTCCAATCGACCGTTCGTTTGGACGGAAAGTCGGTCACGTGCAAGTCACGTGACTTGGGGAGGGTCTCTGTCTTAAACGGTCACGTGACTTGCACGTGACCGATTTTCCGTCCAAACGAACGGTCGATTGGACGGAAGGTTGATTTTGCCACACGTTGGCAAGTTCGGGGGGTCATGTACCAATTTTGGTACATTGGAGGGTAAATCGCCACACTGTGAATAAATAAGGGGGTTAAGTGTAATTATCCCATATTTTTGACTAAAACGTGGTTGGGATACGAGGAGCTAGGACCGCGTATATGAAGTAGCCCCGTTGTTCGTTCGGTGACTAGTAACGACTTCCAGAAGGAAAACAAAATTTCGAAACCTCCTAAAATCATATCAGAGAGCTGAGAGAAAGAGAAACAGAGAGAGAAGAATGGCAGAGGAGGAGGAGGTGACAGCAGCAGTGGAACGCACACTCGAAATAACACCAACGTGGGCTGTGGCAACTGTGTGCTTCTTCTTGATACTAATCTCCATTCTTATTGAGCAATTGCTCCATCTTATCGGCAAGGTATTATTATTACTGCTATATATTAATATTTCAATTCCATGGAAGCACTTTTTCTCATGCAGGCATAACTATCTCTCTCTAAACACGGTCTTTTTTTAAGCAGTACTTTACCAAGAAAAGGAGGAAACCCCTCATTCAGGCTCTTGACAAGATAAAGTCAGGTGAGAATTCCTAAACATCGAACGGGCTTAGATGTTTTTGGGGTTGTTTATTTTGCATTCCAATTAATATATATTCTCTGTTTCTGTAGAGTTGATGCTTTTGGGATTCCTATCACTGTTGCTGAATGTAAGCGAAAGGCCCATAGCAAGAACTTGTATTCCCAAGAGTGTCAGTGAAACTTTTCTTCCTTGCAAGAATCTGACTGCAAGTGATGCCGTCGAAGAAACAAAATGTTCAGAACAGGTATATATGAAGTGTGTACACACAAACACATGACACAGTTTGCATTTAAAGAATCTGGTTTGAACAATATATATATATATATTGACAAATTAATTAACTTAAATTTATAATTGGATCAATTGATGAACAGGGAAAGGTCTCGTTGTTGTCAAGGGGAGGCGTTCAGGAATTGCAATACTTAATCTTTATGCTGGCCGTCTTCCATATATTCTCCTGCATCCTTACGTTCAGTCTTGGAATGGCCAAGGTAATTTCCTTGCTTTCTCCTCGTCTTATCACAACTTAAAAGCTTTCACTTTTTGGTGCGGGGAATTGGCTGGTTTAGTTTTGACTTCTACAAAAAGCTTCCCAAACCGGTTCAGTGTTAAGACTATTGCAGATAACCAGGACATCAGCAGTCAGCAGATATTAAGCCATGATTCACCAACCATCACGTCAGCAGATATTAAGCCCATCTCCAGACGCCTAACTACCCTCTCCTGATTTCCTAGTTACAAAGAAAACAGATAGAAAAGGCAAGATACAAAGGGAAAACTAAAGATAGATGATGGGACTTCTATCATCTAGTTCCACGGCTGTCCCATGAAACATGAGCGGGTGAGAGTGTGCTAAGATCCATGATTTCTGCACTTGCTGTCACAGTAAATCAGGAGGGTAGTTAGGCGTCTGGAGATGGGCTGGTTATCTGCTGATGTGCTGGTTATCTGCTGATGTGCTGCTTGGTGAATCATGGCTTAATATCTGCTTACTGCTGATGTCCTGGTCGTCTGCAGTAGTCTCTGGACTTGTATGAATTTGTATAGGAAAGGGAAAAAAAATTTGTAGGTGAATATTTTTATTTGAATAATAATAAAAAATTATTGATGTGATATAAAAAGTGAAAATATTTTAATGTTGATTAGTATTAAAAATATGAAAAAGTGAAAAAAGAAAAAGAAAAAGAAAAAAGACATGAACAGTATCTCGCATTACTGTGTAACGTTCCGGTGCTGGTTAAACAAGGCCTTTAACACACGAGGGTGCTACACATGCACCCCTCATCCCCTCTCATCCTCACATCAAAGACTACTTTTTCATTAAAATCAATTTGTTTAATGAAAAGGGGGGATGAAGGGATGTTTTTTAGCATTTCTCTTAACACACAGTAGCCCCAAAAGACAAGGAAATTTCTTAACGCAAACTCCCCAAGTGTGAACTTTGACTACTTGTTGTGTATGCTACCAAGACTTTTAATGGGAAAGCTGTAACTGTGGTGTTTGACACAAGGGAAATGCTGTACATCGCACTAATATTTAACAAATATCTTAATCTGCACAGATGTGATAGGGTATAACAGTCCTTTGACCAACCAACCCTGGATTGATCCGGGTTGAAGGAAAAAAAAAATTCAACAATTTGTTAAAACTAACACATCAATATTGTGAGATAAAAATGTGACATTTAGCATTATTACTATAGATCATACCACCTCAATGACTTTCATAGTATCAAGTTGCCTGTTCCACTAAAGAATTGCTTACTACTTAAAGGGCTCGATCAATCTATAGTGAAATATTTATGAGATATTAATGTGGTTTGTAGTATTCAGTAATATTATATACTACATCTTAATTTTATTAGACTAATGTGATAGTTTCAGCCAATCCAATAAAATAAGGATGAGATGGAATATAGTCTCAATAGCATTAATTACTGGCTGACATAAATAAAATTGGCTTTTGTTGTGTTTTATTTGATCTTTCCAGATGAATAGGTGGGAGTCTTGGGAGGCAGAGACCAGATCATTCGAATATCAATTTTCAAATGGTAAGCTTTGAGGGCTGTGAATCTACCTAGAATCTGGTCCGTTGGAAAAGTCTCTGTGGACCCTATTGGTCTTGTTTTATTATGATATCCAGAAACTGCGTACAACAAATGGAAATTGATTTCTATGTACAGCCGTTTGATTTGAATAGGATTCCTAGTTGTCATTCTCCAATCTCCTCCACCTTTAGATTTGATTATTAGTGGTGGAAGCAACGCCAAGAGATCTTTTCATTTTGATAGAATCGTCAAAACTTCGAAAATTAGTACACGTACGTAAAAGTGTCCATCAGAAGGCAACTCATAATCAAACATTGTTTAAATCATCAATTATTTTCAAATTTTACCATATTAAATGATGAAAGCTTTAACTGTTTAAAAAATAATAATAAATTTAATCATTTTAATTAATATTCTAACAACATTTTCTTACTAACAGTTTAATATACAAATTAAAACATCAAGTTCAATACAAAATATAAATTATAATGTTTTCTATCAATTGCATGTGTATATCGATTTTCTGCATATTCGATCAGTAGGACTTCAAACTCACATGCATGCTGACTCATATTTCTTTTCTGATTAATATTTTTTTTTTTTTAATTTTATCAATAATTCATAAATTATGTAGATCCACGAAGATTTCAGCTCACTCATCAAACATCATTCGGAAAACGGCATCTGAAGTTTTGGAGTGACCACCGATTTCTTCGTTGGCCGGTTTGTAATTCAATGAAAAAATGACCAATTTTAAACATTATTCCTTTAATTTATGAACAGAAGGCTCAAATGTTATATATTTTCTGTCATTTGCAGGCCTGTTTTCTTCGGCAATTCTATATGTCTGTTTACAAAGTGGATTATTTCATTCTCAGACATGGATTCATTACGGTATTAATTAATGCAACCATTAATTCCATTATAAATTATAGTTAGTGCATGCATGGCAAATTTCTTGATTAAAGGTGAAACATATATATTAATGGTTTTTGCTGTCTTCTACGTACTACGTACCTTTCTAGGCCCACTTTGCAGAAGGAAGTAACTTTGATTTTCAGAAGTATATAAGAAGAGCTTTGGAAAAGATTTTGGGGTGGTTGTGGGAATAAGGTAATTAAGCATGCATATATTAATTATATATATACACACACAATTGCACTGTATAATAACACCTTGATATATATGTGAATCTCTTTGATATTGAATTAACAATTCAGTAAATAATAATTTTTCTGGGGGCATCTTATTTCTGCAGTTGGTGGATTTGGATATTTACTGTATTCTTCCTATTCTTCAATGCACATGGTAAAAGTAAAACCGAATTCATTTTAAATTCAATAAATATATCTTTATTAGATTATTAATTACTAAGCTTGGAATGCTAATTAGCTAAATTGTTTATTCCTGCAGTCTTTCACAGTTATCTATGGCTTCCCTTCTTTCCATTAGTGGTAAGTAAATCAAGCACTTCTCCTTAATTTATACGTGGTCAGATAAATGTTATATAGTACACTTTTATTCTATCATGGTTCTACTAAACTAATGTACGTGATAGTGTCCATCAGCCCTTTAATTTTTTTTTTTTTTTTTTTATACAAAAACTGCTGATTCAATGGCTAACGAGCATTGCCATGCACATCAGCCGTGTAGTATATAACACTACTCCCGTGGAATATTCTTGCAATAAGATGAGAGTTGTGAAAGTGTTTTGTGCTTTGCAGATGCTGTTGCTTGTGGAACAAAGTTACAGGGCATTATAACTAAGATGTGCTTAGATAGCCATGAGAAATCTCAAGTTGTTAGAGGAACTGTGCTTGTGAGACCCAGCGACCACTTTTTCTGGTTTGGCTGCCCCAAATTGCTTCTCCACCTTATCCACTTCATTTGTTTCAGGTCATCCTTAAATCCTTTTCATATTTAAATTTAGGAAAATAATTCTTTGATCCTTTAACTTTAAACAAGAGTACTGCAGGGCAGTTGATCACCACTATAATATCTAATTCCCTTTAATTTCGAATTCATTCTAATAAAAGAAACTGTTTTGTTTTGGGCTTTGCAGAATTCCTTTCAAATAGCATTCTTTCATGGACTTGGGTAAGCATCCTAATTAAGTTATTGTTATTTCTACCTTTCTATTAAGTAATTAGGGGGAATTCTTGTCTAACTAAGTGCTTCAAATCACAGTACAAATTTGTTTAGGTCATGCTTCCATCAAGAAAATGAGGATATTGTCATAAGGCTTGCCATGGGTCTAGTTGTACAAGTCCTTTGTGGCTATGTGACCTCCCTCTCTATGCTTTGGTCACACAGGTACTAATCCAACCCTACAATGAGACGTTTTGGCAAATTAATTCAAATACCCACATTACATTTTAAATTTTTAGCTGGCACATTGTTTTGGTATATACTTTATGAGTGTCAAGCTCTTTTTGATAAATGATCGATTTTCATTACTTTTGCAATTAAGTACTCAAACTTTAAAAAGTGTTAATTTAGAGTGTCCATTTTTCAATATTTTTCCATTTCAACTTTCCGTTAGAATTTTCCGTTAAATCTTGTCAAAATTCCAAAAATACCCCTCCTTATTTACCTTTTAAAAAAAAAAAAAATCAAGGATGTAGGTATTGATAAGAATTTAACGGAATTTGTAAAAATACATACGTCTGAATCTTTGAAATTTTTTGTAGATTTTTTTTTTTAAAAAAAAAAAAATGTATTTTAAGAATTTTGATAGGATTTAACGGAATATTCTAAGGGAGGGTTAAAATTGAAAAATGGATACTCTAAATTGAAACTTTTTAATTTGAGCTTTTAACGACAAAAATGATGAAAGATCAAGGAATTATAAATGAAATTTTCCCATAATCTTATCGGCATATCTTCTATGCCGCTATCTTCTATGCAAATCTTTCATTTATATTATTTATCACATTTAATTATTTGCATCTGTTAAAATTCAGACAAGATGTAAGCAGGATAAATTAACAAATAATTTTTTCTTCTTAATAATAGTATCAAGACTTTACCTCTTTTAAATCATGCATAGTGCTAATAGGAGGGGTTACTATAATTCTTAGTGTAAGTTTTTTATAAATTGATATAACAGTCTACATGATAATACTAATTATTACGTTAGTCACTAAAATGTAGAGGTAGTCTACGTTTTACTGATCATTTCCGTAAAACGCTAACTATCATGTGAATTTATAAGAAAATATTTGAGGTATTATAGTTTTTACTACAATTTTCATACAAAATGATATTGTGACATTAAGAGTATATGGTTGACACTTGATGAGTCGACCACTAATTAATTAAATTGACAAGTTAGATTTTTGCTTAATCATTTCACCAACTATGTATGTATGAGAAATGCTACATGCATTTTCAAGTGCATATTCTGCAGTCAAAATTACCATTAATCCAAAACCCAATGTTGATTTCCACCGCCACCGAGCCACGTCCGAAAGTATATTCAAGAGTACATATAGGGATGGAGCCCCACAAGCCAAAGGTTTTCCCAAAAAAAAATCTAAAAAAAATTAAATAAGTTTTATGCCTTTTTTTTTTTTTCGAAGTTTTTGCCCTCTCAAATCATTATTTTTTTTCAATTTGACCCTTCCAAAGTCTAAAAGCTGACTCTGCCCCAGATAGATATATGTAGCATTTCTCATTATATATCGTCAAGTTTCTAATAAAAGCCATAGTTACCCTAACACCACTTGATCAATTTGTAATAAAAGCTGTATTATATTACTTAAACATTTTCCTTTAAATTATGTCACCCTCTCAAACATGCAATATGCGACAGATGGGTACGGCAATGAGGAGCGATGTTTTCACCGAGGATGTGGTTCGTGGTCTGAAAAGATGGCGGATTAAAGCCAAGAAAAAAGTTGCTTTGAGGAACACAAATTACTCGGCACGCCTCACAGCTGGACGC